>CABFWB010004629.1:7840-39274 GCA_902151455.1 Timema bartmani
GCTCATAACTGTAACTACAGTTCGGAGAAGTTGTCAGAGCTCAGAGCTGTTGCTCTAGCTCGGAGAAGTTGTCGGAGCTTAGAACTGTAGCTCCAGCGAAGTTCGATTAGCCCTTCGAGTGTGCGCCTTAGTGAGGTTCGACGGGAAGGATGGGTATCTAGGGGGACGGGCAGGTCTACCAACCCACGCCATCTCACGGTTAGTTGGTAGCATGAGTCGCTCGGCTCAGCAAGGTCCCCTTACGCACCTCCGACAAGTATCTCAGTGTCCGGTGACCGCGTCCACCTGTCCCAACAGTTCACGAGCGACTTTCTGGAGCTGAGGGGGTAGATTCGTGTCCGAGGAGTTCCTGTTTCGGCGATGTATGTGGGTAACCATTATTCTCACACAAAGGTTAACTTAACAAAGTCTCAAATTACAAAACAAAAACATCACATTACAATTTATACATATTTTTAAAACACTTATAGGTTTTGACTATTCATTGGAGTAGGAACAGGGGTACATTGTATCAACCCAAATTTTGATTGATGGGTACATAATTCAATTTTAACCCACCTATATTTCAAATAAGCTATACAGTTGTGAAACTTTTGCGATTAGGTGTAATTTGAACCGTGAAACGAACCCATTGGTGTTCACACAATCTAAACGTCAAGTTAATTTAGTCTGGTTTGCCAGTTACGAGGGGGTCATTAGTCAAATTTCGGTTGGGTGTATTTAGGGTACTTAATGATAAATGATTTCTCCCTCTCCCTCCATGCAGGTACATTAACAATAAATTCTACCATTTTATTTCCTACGTCATTAGCGTAATTTATATGTTTATATAAATTTAGTCTGAATAAATACCAAAACGCGACGAAAAAAAGTGTACCTTTTCCTTTAGAAAAAGAGAAGATAATAATGCTGCTATGAAAACCGCCTGCCTCTAAATAGATTCTAAATACACCTACTGTCCAAAAATCTGCTCTTTCTTACGAAGATTCACCATACACCCATATTATAATCTCAGAAACTATTTCACATTTGTAAACCCTAAACCTAAAACTGTTCCTGCGCCTCTGACTATAATGTGATGCGTTGATGAAAAAAAAAATCTAGCAAATAAATTATAAGATAGTATTTTAAAATTTAATACTAACATGAAATTTAATTTAGTTGACAAAAAGAATTATTTGGGCAAGCGTGTGTGGATTATGCTCGGCATTCGACTGTGAACCATTTGAGTAGCCTTGCCAAAGCTGTGAGGGGAAGTAAAGGGAGGTAAGCTGACTCGATAGAAGCTGCCTCAAGTTGATTCCAGTAAGACTGGAGAGAACTGGAGAATTCACTATCCTGCATCGGCTGGGGTGCGGGGCTAACGACTAGGTATGTTTGACAGGACCCCCTTAGGTCGTCTTGACATGGTCCCTCAGGTCATCTTTACATTTACCCCCTTGGGTAGTAATGACATGCATCCCCTTGGATTAACTCGATATGTGCCCACCTGGGTTATCTTGACATGTGTGTCCCCCTGGGTAATGTTGACATGCCCCTTGGAGCATATGGGCACATGTTAACTTGGCTCAAGGCTTTCACACTATTATCCTAACCTAATGCTAAGATAAAAACAACGAACACACCACAAAACATTAGTTTATCTCAAACGTAAATAAATTACTACTGTAAAGCAACAGCCTCCTGTACACCCTGAGAATCTAGCCCAGGACTAGGTAAATTTACTTTTGATTGATTGAGTGGCATCAGACCGCTATCCAGTATTTATAAGTTGAACAAACTTATCCGATTATTATTTATAGATGATGGCTAAGCCTAGTGCTAATCTAATAGATTTCTACGTTTTCCATTGTCTGGTAGAACAAAAGAAGAAGACAACAGAAACTAAAGCAAGCAGATTATTTTAGGAAACGTATCTGAAGTCAGGAGGGAGGATCTTTAAAAAGTTAAATTTCTTCTTTAAAACGTTCTTCTTTTTATCTTCTGGAGTGGGGAGGATTTCATATTTAAAACTTTCTTCTTCTATCTTCTGGAGTCCGGAGGATTTCATTTTAAAAACGTTCTTCTTTTATTTTCTGGAGTCCGGAGGATTTCATTTTAAAAACGTTCTTCTTTTTTCTTCTAGAGTTCGGAGGATTTCATTTTTAAAACGTTCTTCTTTTATCTTCTAGAGTTCGGAGGATTTCATTTTTAAAACGTTCTTCTTTTATCTTCTAGAGTTCAGAGGATTTTATCTTTAAAATGTTCTTCTTTTATCTTCTGGAGTCCGGAGGATTTTATCTTTAAAACGTTCTTCTTTTATCTTCTGGAGTCCGGAGGATTTAATCTTTAAAGCATTCTTCTTTTATCTTCTGGAGTAGGGAGGATTTCATATTTAAAACTTTCTTCTTCTATCTTATGGAGTCCGGAGGATTTCATCTTTGAAACGTTCTTCTTTTAATCTTATGGAGTCCGGAGGATTTCATCTTTAAAACGTTCTTCTTTTATCTTCTGGTGTAGGGAGTGTTTCTTCCTTAAAACGTACTTCTTTTATATCTTGGAGTTAGGTGGATTTTATCTTCGAAAAGTTCTTCCTGTCTCTTCTGATCTTTGAAATGTCCTTCTTTTATCTTCTAAACTGAGTAAGGGTTCTTAACCTCTTTATGATTACAGTCCCCCAATGGATTTGATCAATATGTCCCCATTCCCCCTTCACCAAACTGATGCTATCATCATCATCATCACCGGTCCTGTATGACTTTAAAAGATGGTAATAGCTTGGTTTTACTTTACATATGGTTAGCTAGGAAGAGAAAAGTCAAAAGAAAACCATTTATTAATAGAAGAACGGCAAATTACACATACACAAGCTAACTACATTTAGTGAGAGTTATGCTTGTCGAGAGCCCACATTGTTAAGTTCCCATGGCCGAAATGGGTATGGAACCCCCGGTTAAGAGCCCCGGTTTTAGAGTCATGAGTATTTAATCTTCAAAAGTCCTTGTATTTTCTAGAGTTGGAAAGATTTCATCAGCGAAATTTCATTATATTATTTTATTTTTTTGGTCTTGTGTTAGTTAGGCTTTTGTTTGTCTTTATGGTTTCTCTTCTTCAGAAACTTTTTTTAGTCACATTAAGTAAATTATACTTCTTCTTTACTTAAAACTATTGCTACTGGATTTTTAAAACTATTTAATTTAAATACTTATTTGGGGCCTATAGTTTTTAGAAGCTAATGAATGAGAAATTGAAGATTGCGTCATATATTTATATTTCTAATTTTTTTCTCTCTCCACATGCATAATAGCAACTTGCACCTGACTCACTTTCTCACGTAGATCTTATTTCTTATTATACTTCTAAAAAAATATCTAAAATATTTTATCCCCTACAGATATCTCTTTAGGCAGAGTCAACAAAAGCTCCTGAACTTCTCAAACATTTCAACTCGCAAAGCTATAAAAAAAAAAAACTTTACACTACCCATAAATTATGCACTCCATTATGTTACAAGACAGTAAATTCGTTACTTTAGGAGCTATCTTAAAACGGTTTGAGGTAATTAATAACATATTTCGAGAGATTTTTGTTTTCATTAAGTAAATAGCCACATTTCAGTCATTTCCTCAGTAAGCATATTTATTAAGACTTATAGGGGGCTGAGTAATTTATAGACAGCCTGTACCTGTGTGTATGTTGAATACTTTAAGTTTTCCTCTTATTTTACTGCAGAAAAAAATAAAATGTTATTATATTTTTAAAATTTTCATATACCATTCAATTTGATTTTAGGAACATGCGTTTTTCGCCAAATATCCTCCGTGATAAATCAAACTCATTATTGATCGTATATAATTTTTGTCATCAAGTTAATTGGTGTATTAAATAGCCAAGCTATTATATTCGTTAATTGCTGTTATAGACATATCTAAATATCATATTCTTTAAATTGCAATATTACACCTGGACACAGAAACCAAACCCGGAACCTTTGGCTTAAAATATGAGGAAGAATGAACTTGGGCACGGGACGATTCCTGGATAGTTCATTGGTTAGAGAACTGCCGCATAAGTCAAAGTTTCTGCGTTCGATTCCCATGTCCAGGTGTCATTTTTCAATTTAAAGAATATAAAATTAGTTGGTAATAGAAAGGTTTGATGCAAAATTAAATTACTTTCGTATGGATGTCATAAAAATATAGATTCTTAATTTTGTATAGCTCAAATTTGGGCCATGACGATCAAGGGTCATCCTACCCAATTAGGGGGCTACGTCTCCCTTGGGTTCCCCCTTAAAATAATTTCAGGACTGTTAAATATACTTATTAGATAGAATATTTTATTAGAATTACACTAGTTTGAAAATATTACTTTCCCCAGAGTGATATAATTTGGGGAATCGGGAGTGAGACCCAGACTCCCTGTCATATCAAGTTTAAGACTTCCAATTTTATTAAAGATTAAACAAAATCATGAGAATTATTAATTACTTTTTACACTTTGTCTGTCTACCTGTCCGGCCTATCTATATTTAATAACAATAATGACGAAAAATAAATAAATTAGGGTGTTCGAAAACAAGGTGCTTAGGAAGATATTTGGTTCATAAAGGGATGAGGTAATTGGGGAGTGGAGGAGGTTACATAATGATAAATCAAATGCCCTTTACTCACCACAAGCTTTTGATAGGATAATCAAGTTTCGCAGATTACGGTGAGCAGGACATGCAGTGTGAATGGGAGAATCTAGAACCGTGCTTAGGGTCCTGACTGGCAAACCCAATAGGAATAACTAAACGCAGATGGGAGAATAACATTAGAACGGACCTGAAAGAGAAAGGGTGTAATGAGGTGGACTTGATAGAACTAACTCAAGATTAGTTATAGGTGGCGTACTTATGTAAGTGTGGCAATGAACATTCGAGTTCCTAGTGCCATAGATTAAGTAAGTAATATGGTAAGGTTCAGAAAGTTAGAATTATGTATAAATTTACCAGAATTTTCATAGAGGTATAGTGAAAAACCATTTAAAAAACACCAACACCTTTAGTACATCCAGCTGAAATTTTAACCTTAACCTCTCCGTTACCGGCAAACCAATCTATATGAGCTCAACTAGTACACGTGCTCACATACTAAATAGGCTATTAAATATGGAGTTTAATTGTCTTGAATAGTTTCCTCTATCCTACCTATTCATTGATTGTTGATAAAAAGATTAATAACTTATTAAATTTGATCAGCACAACACTTTCTTACTCAGAAAATGACTTATTTGATTTCAGAGTATTCAAAATACCCCAGTCCTCCCTATATAAGTTCAAGTCAGAGCCTCTGCCAAATTAAACACATTTATTTACAAATCATATTAAGTTTTATTCGTATTTTTATTATGTTTGTATTTTCAATCTTTGGTGAACCTTAGAGGAAGCTTTTAAGACCATACCCAAATACTTCACTAAAACTATCGATCTATGACATTTCAGTAAGAAGTTGTCAATTTGATTTTAGGGCCACGCCTCGTTGAGAGTTCATCATATTACAATACCTAATGGTGTTACAAGTAGGAATGGTTTTTTACTGGAAAAATTGTTGTTACAATACTTATGAATTTTTGTAAATCAATTTATTGGTATTTATTTATGCTCATATTTGTGTATTATAAATAACATTCGCTTTTCTCATTTAGATATAAAATATATTTTGGCTTTAAGTCGATCATTTTGGTTTCCGTATTTCTCTTACATAGATTTACATCCAATTTAAATAGATTTATAGAAAATGTTTGTTAAATGCGTTTTAAATTCTCTACTCATTCGCAAGATCAAACCACCATATATCACATAATTTATAATATAGCTTTATTATTAAATTTGTTAAAATATTAAGGCGGCCGCCTTGGTCGGCGAGAAAGTATCAGTCACTTTCAGGCCCCACGGTTTAAAAATACAATCACTTGTGTTGTTTTCTGAAACTACTTCTCTAATATGTCTAAGCTTATACTCCCTTTCGCCATTCACCTATAACAGCCATTTATCATGTCAATAAGAGGGAAAATAAACTTCATATCTCAAGGTAAAGAGGAAAGTTCGCTGCTCGTTCTGAAATATATTAACATTTACTGTTGTGAGCCTATTCAAAAATTACTGTAATTGTTAAAGGAAGGCTAATTCTAAAGCTCTTTTTTCATCAAGCAATTTCTCGCTTACCAAGGTGGCCCCCTTGCAAATTTCCAGCACTGACTCCCTGATTTGTGGAAAATAAAATTATTGGATTCGTTAGATAAAAAGTTGTATTTAAGTAAAAAAAAATTGAAATAAAATATTTCTTACTGTTAAAAATGGTAACAAATAAAATATTATTTAAGTTGTGTGATGGAGCAAATAGAAATATTACGGATAAAATTTGTATGTATCAAGCAAACCAAAAATAAGCTTTTAAAAAATATACACACAATATTTTATTTAGTTCTATTTCACACATGGTTATTTATTCAAAAATTCTGTTAATAAAAACACGACTCACGAAATTTCGGTGTCTTTATAACAATTAAATTTCTGTTTATTAAAATTATTTTCCCCTCGTCTTAGTAGTAGTTATACGTTACGCCAATTAAGATAATAGAAAAAAGACGAGGAAGGTAGAAATAGAGGAAAAACTACCCGCATGTGCGTGGACGGAGATTGGTAAATCATGTAGTAAGAACCACTCTCATTACACCCAATAAGGATTCGAACCCCATCCTCCCTATTACCGGCAATCCAGTCTAGCACGAGATAAACGCGTTAAACCGTACGAACACGGATGCAGGTGACCATTTATTAATTATATTTAAGTTAAATACATTCATGAAGCGCATACTTAGCAATAACCATTTATCAAATACCTAATAAATGAAGACTTTCTTTTTCTACATATTACGAGTAAGTTGTATACCGTTATATATTATGATCAAATAACATCCTAGAAGTGATCTTGAACCCAAAAATGTTGGTATATACTAATATATTATTGTTCCATCTCTTTGTTTATAACTGCGTCTACAACTGAACCAGTTTAATGGATTTCATTTAAACTTGACAATTAGATGTTATTTGTTCATGCCTCGAAGATAAATTGTGATTTTAATTCTAACTCTAAAATTAAGAGTAGTTTACTATTGACTCATTTTTTAAAATCCAAAATATCTCGAAATAAACTCTAACAATTTTGTTCAAAATGGATAGTGTTTGAGTGTTTTACATGATGAATAACAAATTAGATATTTTATTTTTTGGGAGAAAAATAAATATTTTTAAGTAATTTTACCAAAGACTGAATTTTGTAAATTTTAATTTGTTCCAAAATGGCTCTGGTGATTTTGTCCAAAATGGTTATCTGATGAGTGTTTTACCTAATAAATACTGCTGTTTACTAATTTTCTAAAAAAAAATCATCAAATATATTTTTGTGGTAACAGATTTTTGAAATTTGTTCTCCCAAACTCTAAGACTATTTGTGAAAGTACGTATGATTGTGTTGTACCATTTATCCATTAATCCTTTATGGGTTTAAATTGTGATACAAATCGCGAAAGTAGACCTGACTAATACATAATGTCAAAATAGAGAATAATCCGAACATGTTTTACAAGCTGACATTTCTTTTGAAGATTAAATTATAACTTCGCTATTAATACACATTACTTTGGACTCTTGCCTGTTGGTGGTAGTAAAAATTAAAGTAGAGTGTTACAGCATAAGTAATTAGTTGTTAATTGGTTGTCATTAAATCCAATTTAAATTATTTTAGCTTTTTTTACCGCATTTATCCTATTTATATTTTTTGCCTCGTTTATTCTTCTTACGGATTTTTATCCATTTTGCCCTCTTTGCACTTTTTTACACTTTTTTTTTACCTTTTTAACCTTCCTTACACTAAAATAATAACCCTAATAGCCCTTTTCTAACTTTGGTACTTTTAACTATTTTTAAACTTTTAAGCCCTTTTCCCCCCATTAATACTTTTCTTATCATTTTTACCCTTCCAACCCATTTTACCTTTTATTTTACTTATTCTTACCCTTTTTACTGTTTTTGTACATTTTATAGCTTTTTAATTTTAGTACAATTTTTATTTCTTTTACCCCTTATAGCCTTAACCTTTTTATTTTTATTATATTTACTCTGTGCTTTTTTACCATTTTACCCTTTTTAATATTTTTGCTCTATTGTACCCCTTTTGCCCTTTTTGACATTTTTGACATTTTGATCATTCTGTAATCTTGACCTTTTGGTCTTATTTCTCTTTGTGATTATATTTACTTCCTATCCTTTTTACAATTTTTGGCCTTTTTACTCCTTATTGCACCTTTTACACCTTTTTAAATTAATAACCCAGCCAAACCACAGAAAAAAAATTAGAGTAAAAAAGGTTATAAAGTCTAAAAAAGGTGTAAATAACGCAAAAAGTGCATAAATGGAAAAAAAGAGTAAACAGTAGAAATCTAATACATTATTTAAAAAAAAGGTAAAAAGATTTTAAAAATATATTATAAGAGGGTAAAAATGGTAAAAAGGATAAAAGGATAAATATAATCAAAATTTAAAATTCCTTCTTTATTATTGGTTACTAGCCCTCTAACCTTCCTGTCAAGTTTAAGTCTTAAACCACTCTCTTAAATTGTTCTTTTTTTGGTTAGTTTTAATAATGGTAGATTATTTACCTGCTTGCCAAATTTCAATTATCTGCCTTCTCTGATAGGCTTTTTCTATATTTAGACCCCCCAATACCCTTACATTTCCGGCGCTCCAGTTTGTGACTTTTATGGTTATATGAGGCAATCCCTTTACCATCCTGACAAATTTCAGTTTTATAGCTCATCTAGAAGTGGTTAGTTAATCTTTTTCTGGACATACACATACACACACGTACATGTACACACACACGTACATGTACACACACACACACACACACACACAGACTTCTTTCTGCTTAATATGTTAAATATATTTATTTCTTGAACCTCCATTATTCCCACCCTCCTATTTTGTTCAGTAGTCTCATTGGAGCACTTATATCAGAAACAAAGGAAAATAAGCGTCCAAGGTCGAATCCAATAAGGAATTTCGTTCAAAACAAGTGATTGACTTTGACGCTGATCTCTTGAAAACATAGTGCTACAGTTCTTCTGGAGGGCAGAAGAACAAATGCACAGTTTTGAAACAATTTGTTGGACATAGTATTCCTGTGGCAGACCCCAGCAAATACTTTCAGGTAAGACAAAAAGTGTATTTATAAATCCCTCGCTATTAATTTTCATCATTTTATGTCAACTACACGTAACTACTGCATCATTAAATACACACATCAGTGGTTGAATGATAGGTGGTATTAAATTCGCAATATACTGGATTATTGGTGACAGGGAGGTCAACGTTTGAGCCCCAGATGGGTGTATTGAGGGTGTTTTTCCTTGGTAATGTTTCCCACTTGCCGTTTATTCTAAATTCGGATACATTTCCTCTAGATTTTACTTTCCTAATCCCTAAATGCTTATTATTATTATTGAGGATATTCCGGACAGTTAGGAAGACACAAAAAATCATAATAATATTATAATAATGATATTTCAGAAAGATTATCTGGATCTGGTGCTATTTCTTGGAAAATTAAAAACGTTAACAATTGCTTGTTGGAAGGTATAGGTTGAAGTTGAATGTATCATCAAAAGTATATTTTCTGTCATTAAGGGGCAGGCTACTGTTTATTACATTACTACTCACTAGCTAATATTGTTTAATTGAAAAGTTTTTTGTTATTATCATTTATGTTATATTGAGCAAACGGCAGGAAGAACCGTTTAGAAATCAAAATCTCTTCTATTGTGGTCATCATTTACAAAGTTTTACTATTAGACCCATTTATTATTATTTTATAGATAGTGAAACTACTAGTCAAAAGTGATAGTTGCAGATCACATTACTAACGTTGTAATGTAATTGATTTTTGGACTGCTCTAATATATTTAAAAAGTCATGGATGAAGGTATTTTTCTTTAAATTATCGTATGTAAATTATCCTTTTACTTCATCCATGGAGAATCACGCGTTTTCGCAGAATAGTCTATAAAAGGATTTCACCAGAAAAACTTGTTTATTATTCTCAAAATATTACTCCGCAGTATTTAACAAACAAGCAAGAAAAGCCAGCTCCCTATATCCAATAGGAAGCTAGCTTTAAATGCACCTGTTGCAGAGTCGTACCTGATTGGTTACTCTTGACAGTGTCACGAGAGGTCCAAGAAACAAGGGACACATCCGCATATAAGCTAA
The DNA here is from genome assembly GCA_902151455.1 of Timema bartmani. Taxonomy (NCBI): domain Eukaryota; kingdom Metazoa; phylum Arthropoda; class Insecta; order Phasmatodea; family Timematidae; genus Timema; species Timema bartmani. Next base: position 18,132 of record CABFWB010004629.1, read on the forward strand.
ATGTGCGTATGAAGATACACAGAATGTGCCGTAGAAAGAGTGAGAGTAGACGTAGAGAGAGGGCCGGAGCAATCATACAGAAGTGTCACAGAATTAGCGAGAGTAAACGTACAGAAAAAGAGAAGACGTAGATATAGAAAATGTGTGTCAACGATAAAGTAAAAAGTAATCACAGTCAATACAGAGTTTAATTTCAACAAAGTGTAAAGAAAGAAATAATAAAGCGTGTACAACATAAACAGTTGTATTTATATCATCAACATTCCATATCACAATAATTGGCGCTCGAACACGGAGCTATAAATACCAATTATATCTAATATTATTCCATATCATCAGAATTGTCGCCCAATATCGGGGCAATTATATGTGAATAATACCGTAATATAATAATTGGCGCTCAATCACGGAGCTATAAAAACCAATTATACATCAAACATTACAATAGCATTATAATAGGTGCCCAACGTTAGACCGAAATATAATAATTGGCGCTCGATCACGGAGCTTTAAATACCAGTTATATCAAAAAACATTCAATTTAATCAGATTAGGCGCCCAATCGTGGGAGAGTACATCGTCAATCATCTATATCGTAATAATTGTCGCCCAAAAGTGGGGCAAGTAAAACATCAAATCATCTATATCGTTACAACGTATACACAGTACTTATGAAAGTGTTTTACTAAAACTTTTTCGACTGTCAGATATTGTCCTTCCTACCTTGTTTTTTACTTGATGTTAGTTTTGATTCACCAGATTTTTTAATTTTTGTTCCCTACAATCTACACTAAATTAGTTTAACTAATAGCTACACTCTATATTTACTTCGTTTATCTACATTTTTATATTAAATTCATTTATCTACCCTCTCTGTTAGCTTCGATTATCTACACTCTATATTTAATATATTTATTTAATTTATCTATATTTTATATTAACTTCGTTAATCTACATTTTATATTAATTTCTTTTGTATACACTCATGATTAACTTCGTTTATCTATCCTCTCTGTTAGCTTAGTTTATCTAAACTCTATATATTTTACTTCGTTTATCTATAGTTTATATTAATTTCGTTTATCTACACTTTTTCTTTTGGCACCGTGCTTTACTACATTTTCAGGCTATATGCATATATATGCTACTAATTACACTAAGGATTTAAGTATGAGGAAGACTGAATTTAGAAGATGTGTACCCACATTTGCGTGGATATAAAGTGAAAAATCATCTTGAGGACAAAACCTCAGTACACCCGGCTGGGATTTGAACCCCGCTCTCTCTGTCATCAACATGATCTAGTCTAACACGAAATTGACAATGCGGCCACTGAAGTAGTTTACACTTTTTGTTAAATTCGTTTACCTACATTCAATATTTACTTCGTTTATCTACACTTTATATTAACCTCGTTTATATACACTCGTTTATCTACACATCGTTTATCTACACCCTCAACTTTTTTTTAATTTAAACTTTATATTAACCTCACCGATCTGTACTCTATGTTAATTTAGTTTATCAAAACATTCAAAAACTTTGTTTGTCTACACTTATAGAATAGTTATTTTTTACGTACATAAAACTTTATACAAAATTTGCATGGACTCATTCTTAATAATAAAATATTGTTCACAACATTAAAATTTAGTGCTAACGACGTCATGCAATGCTATTATTAAAATCTGCCTCATCACTGACAATCTTGTACGATGTTTCAAGATTTGATTTAGAGCTATATATTCCTTTCAAGTTTGTGTCGCATTGTGAATGATAAATCTGGACTATCGCGGAGAGACGGAATCTGTTCCGTACCAGCTCCTGTGAGTGATGTATCTTTGAATGGCAAACCGCAAAGTTGGGAGATTGGGACACGCGTCCGGAATAATTGATGCTCCGAGGTAGAGCAGAACGAAGCGCTAAGAGATGTTGATACACGTTCAGAAATACTGCGTTGTTTAATAAGGGGTTGGTTGTTTCAGAATTGGCTCATGCAAGTTGAGATGAAAGGCGTCGATAAGGTCCTTTAGGTTATAAAACCTTGTATGAGATAAAAATGATTTATAATAAACATAGACCTAGTCTTCCTCAAACAAATACAGTCATTTTTAAACAAGATCACAAAACATTATCCAGTTTAAGTAGTCAATTAATTTTTATTCCCCCGCCCCCGTAGTTTCAATAGTTCCAGTTGGGCTAAATATGTCCACTGGAAAAGTTTATTTCCATTACCCACCAGGGTTTACTCATGGAAATGTCATCGTAGCCCTGATGGTGTATTATTATACACTCCAACCGACCCCGGCGGCTCGCTCGCTGTCGTGCAAACTTTCAGTTTCTTATACACATCTCTTTATTATCATTATTTTTATTTTATCTGGTTTCTCCTCCACTACCCCTCTTTTGGGTTGGACCAAATCCAGTGTAATTTTTCTCTTTTAGGGTCATGCTGGACCCAGTATGAGTGATAGGGCGTTTTTTAAAAATATTTTCCCGCCCTTATCCTTACAGAGTGTAACTTATCAGCCCGCCAACCGTTTATGTTTTTTATTTGCTATTCTAAGTAATGCTCGAGTTAGAGTGCCCTTTGGGACTGTGTTTTCTGTGTTCTAAATGTTTCCTGTAATTTACTGTTTCTTGTAGAAATTGATGTTTACGAAAATAATAAATACCATCCAACTAAACACAACATTTCAAGCTAGCTGAGGATGGTTAAAGTCGTTTTGAAGCTTCGGAGCTGCTATTCCCAGAATAATAAATACAGAAAAGTGATTTTTTTACCCTTCAAGTAGGTACCCGCCTCGGTGGCATAGTTGCCTAACAACGCTAGTTTCGTGTTAAGCTATACTACCGACGACAGGGAGATCAAGGTTCAAATATCGGTCGGGTGAACTGGGGTGGTTTTCCCCTGAATGGTTTTCCACTCTCCCTCGACGCAAATGCGAGTTCACTTCCTCTAAATTCAACCTTCCCAATTCCTAATCCATTAGCGCAATTATTACTTAAGCGTATAACCCGAAAAGGTAGTAAGACGTGGTGCTAAATAAATAAATAAAATAAATTCCACTAGGTGGCACACGCAGTAAAACTAGCTACGTGATTAAGAGCATACTACCCACCCGGTCTATCAGCACATTTAGTTTCAAATTCCCCGTCACTATCATCCATACAAGACCAAACACGCATTTTATCTCGTGACCACTGGTGCGTGTAGTAGCATTAGTTGAATCGATTCTTTTTTTAGCACCGCGTCTTACTACCAGTTCGGGCCATACGCTCATGTACTTTTTTTATTTAGCACCGTCTCTTACTACCCGTTACGGGTTATACACTTAAATACTAATTTCACTAATGGGTTAGGAATTGGGAAAGTTGAATTTAGAGGAAGTGAACCCGCATTTGCGTGGAAGGAGAGTGAAAAACCATTGAAGGGAAAACCACCTCAGTTCACCCGAGCGAGATTCGAACCTCGATTTCCCCATCATCGGCAGTATAGCTTAACATGAAACTAGCGCGCAAGCTAACTACGCCACCGAGGTGAGTGATCGTGTACTAATTAGGCTAATGATTTAAGGGATGAGGAAGCTATATTTTTAGGAAGTGTAACAGAATTTTCGTGGAGGGAGAGTGAAAAACAATTAGAAAAACAAAAACCTTTCAGTAGACCCGACCGAGATTTGAACCTTGATCTTCCCGTCATCAGCAGTCTAATCTATTGCGAAAGTAGCACGCGGCCACCGAAGCGGGTTCGATTATATTATTAACGTATTAATCTACTAATATTTTAGTTAGTAAAATATATGAATGAGGTTTGTGTTCTATTTTGACGTAAATTGTTATTATTCGCATTGATGAGAACGTGGACTAAATGCCAGGCTAATCTAATCTGGCTTTCCACGAACAACGAGATCAGAGTTCGAATTCCAGCTGGGTGCACCGTGGATGATTTTATCCTAAATGGCTTCTTACTCTCCTTTTAAGAAAATGCCGATAAACTTACTCCAAAATTCCCCCTTCCTCGTCCCAACCCCATAAATGGTGGGTAAATTCTAATGACCACGATGGGTGGTGAGATATGGTAACAAAAAACACTAAAGGATGAGTTTTGCACCATTAAGTGAATACATTTCTATAAACAACCGCATAGAAGATCGTTAATTAAGTTAGTTAGCGCCTAGTTACACATTTATCGTGAGCTCTGAATCCCTAAAGGCCTAACCTACTTTCGCACTATATGAATACAGTGTAACCACGTCTATCTGGACTAGCTGGGACTGGGTATCATCAGGATGAACTAAAATCCGGATAGTCCGAAAATTATAGGAACAATGAAGCGCACATCAGTACGCTGGGAAATGCGACCGCAGCAGACATTTGTTGACAGAACAAAGTTTTAGCTCTGACCATATTACAGCATACTGAAAAGTACTAAATACAGTACTGTACCACTGAATACAGTACAGTTCTAGTTCAGTACAGCATTGAACAGGGAAATGCGACCGCAGCAGACATTTGTTGACAGAACAAAGTTTTATCTCTGACCATATTACAGCATACTGAAAAGTACTAAATACAGTACTTTACCACTGAATACAGTACAGTTCTAGTTCAGTACAGCATTGAACTCACCCTGCGACTACATGGCCATATTTAATTAATGTATTTGAAATAAGTTTTTTTTAAAAACATTACATCAATTTATTCCTCCCCAAAAAAATTGTTTAAGAAAAAAATAATTAATGCGAAATTTCTGTCAGAATAATCCGTAAATTCGGATAAATGAGGGCCGGATAAAAGAAGTTACACACTAGTCGTAAATTTACTCCCACATAAATGTAAACCAACAAAGTCTGACACGGATGTGCAAAGCTCTAAATTATTGGTTTTATTTTACGGCCCCTGCTAACTAGATTTTTAATTGGAGTATTTAAAATACCCTTTCTTAACACATGGATTATATCAATATATCGCCACACGATTTACAAACTAACTTCACCCATGACAGTACGATTGCCACCACACACACACACACACACACACACACACACACACACACACACACACACACACACACACACACACNAACTTTAGGTCTAAAAATAATTAATAACAGGAGGAAATGAGATATATATAGTAAAGTCCATTTGGATTTGATCCAGGATTTTCGATTTGGGTGACTGACCATTATAAAGACAATACAGCCCTAGAACTTATCACCACATATTATGTTTGTATTAAAGTCCCCTTGACTCAGGACAAAGAGATAATTCAGAGAGAAAGAGAGAGTGGTAAGAAGTTAGGGTGATGACAGGGTAAACGCGAATACTAATGAGTTAGTATGTTTATCTGTGTTTAGAAAAGGGTGTATTTATGTTAAAAACATGGCTTAGGCACAAATATATTCATTTGTATGCATGGCAAAGGGGCGATTCAAGAACGCTGTTTGATTTTGTGGTGTATGATGAGAGATTGAGAAGTTTTGCAAAGAACACTAGAGCTGTGCGTGGAGCTGAATGTGGAACGGATCACTTCCTAGTGATCTCAGTAATTGAATTAGGGGCAGATTTAGTGAAGAAGCAGCGCAAGAGTACTAAGCAAGTAAGAGTGAAAGTGGAAAAATTGCAGGATAAAAGTGTGAGAGTGGAATATTAAAGATATCCGGGCGAAAAATTACGGTAATTTAAAACAGCATGAATGGAATTTATAAATACATTCTAATGATATAGAAAGTGCTTAGAACAGAACAAAAGACACGTAGTTGAGAGTGCGCGAAAGATGCGTGTGGATCTGCGTTGGTGGGAAACTTAAAAAGAGATGCATGGTGGATTTAACAGGTGAAAGAAGCTATGAGAGAAAGTAAAGAATCATACAAACGAATTATTGCTGTAAATAGTGAAACATAAACTATGACGTTGTGAGACATATGCAAAGAAAATAGTAAAGGCAAGTAAGAAGCAAATGAAAATAAAAGAAGGAGAAAGAATGCAGAATGATTTAGAATGGAATAATAAACTCTTCTGGAAGTGGATAACAAGAAAGAAACGAGGAGCACTGAAACCTCCTTTACCTAACTAATTAAAATAGAAGGCTCAAATAGTTACAAAAAAATTATTAGCACAATCAGAGTGAGTCGGTTGAGTAATTGTTTCAATTGTCTGAATACAGACACCTGAAACTCAGAGCACGCAACTCAACCGGTTGCGGGAATGATTGCTAGACGGCCGTCCTCAAAAGTATGTATAAGTTCAACAACAACAAAAAAAAGGTTGAATAAACACATAAGTAAACCAACAAATATCCTAACCTTATGCTCACTATTCAAAACATTAAGGAAAAAACCAGTAAATGTTTTCTTGATATTTATTCATTGAAAATATAATTAAAGATATGTGTATATGTATTTCAATAGATAGAATTATATATGATGGTATGGCAAAATAATTATTACGATAGTCGTAGAGTATGTAAATATATAATATTTATTATGACTATCTCCACACTACACATATATGTAAATAAACAATAATTTAAACCGGACAGGATTCAAAAATGAGTCATCAAGACTTCTGTTATCAGTCATCTCCACAATACGCATATATGTAAATAAACAATAATTTAACTCAGACAGGATTCAAAAATAAGTCATCAAAACTTCTATCCTCAGTCATTACAAGACTTCAATTCATATTCTCATTTTACATGAAAACATCTTCAATAAAACGTAATATAATGAAAAGACTAGACAACTCGTAAGAATAATTTCAAACAACGAGATAACCTTTCCCATTATTGCATAAGAAAGAATGAAAATTCATTAACGTAATATTAACTAACAAACCACATAATTAGACCTTATTATCATGATTTCTTTCGTCTATCTATCAAGTCAAACAGTAATATTCAAAATTAGATATATACCGATCTCAACAAAATAAACATAAGACTATATCATAGTCTTTGAATACTTTCATAATACCATCAAATTTAATATTGGTCTACGATTTCAAAGATTATCAATATACCCATAAAACAATTACAGTAATTGTAAAGGGCATAAAAGTGAATTTAGAAAAAGTTATATGAAAAATCATTTAAGCCGAAAATAAATGTGTTCTTACATTTTAAATACTTGTAGCCACGACTACGTACTTCCCAATCTAGAGTCAAATCCAAGAGTGCCGGACATGTTGCCATACCGGCATTATATATGCTTGAAAACCCAAAGAAACAGGAAAGAGAAGGAATAGGGTGGGGGAACATTTTAGGATCAAAAAGAGGGGATACGCGTGACAAACATAGCTTCGATAATAAACTCCATGATACTAGAATGTTCTCCTATCGAGTAGAGTAAGAATTACTTCCTGTCTTAAGTTATTAGGCAAGATTTGATATCACGCAACTTCTAGTAGCCACCGTTCGAACCTAGGTGGGCTTGGTCAGTCTTTCACGCGGCGCGGTTATGCTTGGTTGTGCTTTCGTTGTCTCACTGAACTGTCGTCAAGAGGTGCTGGGACGGTGAATGGGGTAAGTTGTTTATTTCCCTCCGACTTTTATTTTCTTCAATTGTAGCCAAATGCTACAGTACCAGGAAAGACTTATGAAATTTAGAATGAAGGTGGTGATATGATCTAGGATTAAAACAGTGTTAAAGAGTGATGGAGGGAGTATTTTGAGCAATTGTATGATGAAAACTTAGAGAAAGTAGCAGAAAATAAGGAAGATGCTACGAGTGAAAGATTGAACAAGGCTGAGGTGTTAAAAACCAATAAAGTGTTAAAGAATGGCAAGGCTACGTATGAGGGCATAGTACTAAACTGCCAGATTGTGTGAGTTGCTCAATGTGTGTGCTGGGATTTCAAATGTTGCTAATGATGGGAAGAATGCTGTTATTGTTTTATTGTATGAATGCAAGAATCATAGGCCAATTAGTTTGTTGAGTATTCAAGGCAAAGTTTTTGGGAGAGTTTTAATTGAAAGGGTGTGTAAAAACACCTCGGACAAGATTTGAAGTATGCAATTTGGTTTAATGCCAGGTAGAGGTTGCATGGACCAGATATTTGCATTGCAACATGTGATTAAAAAATTTATGGCAGTAAGGAAGAAAGTTTATGGTGCATTTGTTGATCTGGAGAAAGCGTACGATTGGGTAAATAGAAGTATGGTTTGAGAAAGTAGGGTGTGGATGCATACTTAGTAAATAAAATAACTATGTGGGTATACAATGAAAGTGAAGCGTGCGTTAGGGTGGATGAAGCTTTGAACGAATGGTTTGGTATTGAAGAGGGTATTATACAAGGTTGTGCTGTATCGCCATGGTTGTTTAATGCTTTCATGAATATGTATATGAGGGATGCTGGTGAGGACGTGGTTGGTGTACAAATGGACAATGTAAGTGTGAGAGTGCTGTTATATGCATAATGATTCCATAAGCTGAAGATTAAAGAGACTGGCAGAATGCCTTAAATCGTTTGAATGTGGGGACAGGCAGATTGGATCTTCGTATAAATGTCTCCAAGACTAAGGTGATGGTTTTTGATAAGTACGGATCAGGAAATGATTGTCAGCCTAGTATAAATGAAAAACACTCAGAACGAGTGAATAATTTTGTTTATTTGGACAAAATGTTCTGTATAAATGGTAAGATGTAAGGTGAAATCAAAAGTTGGGTTATTCATCCAAAAGAGTAGTTGTATGTATGTGGACTATCGCAAAGAATGAAGTAGTATCGAAAGAGGCAAATATGGCCATAATGTAAAATTGTGCTAACGCCAACATTGTTTTATGGATATGAAATGTGTGTTTGTCAGTATAAATACAAGAGCAGGATGACTCTGTTTGGAATGAAATAGCTTGTAAACATATGTGAAAAAACTCGTATGGACAGATTAATTAATGAATGGGTTTTGAAGGAGTGAGGTTTTAAAGGGGATTCAATAGGTCAGTGGGAAAGAAGCGTGTTTCGTTGGCTTGGGCATGTTGAGATAATGAATGGGTGCTGAAGGAGTGAGGTTTTAAAGGCGATTCAATAGGTCAGTGGGAAAGAAGCATGTTTCGTTGGCTTGGGCATGTTGAGAGGATGAGTATGGATCGAGTGACGAGGCAGATATATGACAGTAGAGTGTGTGGTTCAAAAGGAAAGGGTAGGTCGTGTAAGACGTGACTTAATGTTGTAGATGAATGTGTGAATAATGCAAACATTAAGAGTTTAAAAAATAAAATAGCATGTATGACTTGGTGCATGGATGTTGTTGAAGCGAAGGAAGTATGCAAGGACAGGGAAGTGTGGAGGAAGTTAGTGAGTGTAGATTAAATAGGGACTCTTGTTTTTTGAGTTAGATGTACAGTTCCATTCTTACCCCGTAGGGGATCGGCGTTATTAGGTATGCACGTATGTACATGACTCAGGTAGATGGTCCCTGTGTTAAGCTAGTTTTTAAAAACCTTTAGCAGCATCTTGTTTAAAGCTCCAACTATACCACCAATGATTCACCTGACGTGTCTGTCCCCAGAAAAGAAGGAGGAGCTGATGTGATCTTTAACTCAACATGGCCATCAGTTGCGGAGCGAAATGTGCCAAGGCGTTCCTCATCATATTCAATCTGATATATTGGGTGAGTGAACTGGTTCACCAAAATGGGTGATCTGATTTATCAGAAAGAGTGAATTGGCCTATAACAACGAACTGTCTCACCAGAACGAGTTTACTGGCTCGCCAAAGGGAAATAACTCTCCATAGTGGTTGATCTTACTCATTATAGTGAGTGAGCTGGCTCACCAGAGTGAAATGACTCTCCAAATTGGATAATCTGACTTACCAGAGTGAGTGAACTGGCTCAATAGTCACTAGTGCTAATTTCAACAAGTCTTGGTGGCTGAGCTCATGCATACAGGGCCTCATTTGAAAAAAAAATGTTTGCAGGTGGCTGGGTGCGCCTTGCTGGTGATGGGTGCCTGGGTGTTCCTTGACCCTACCAAGAATGCCCTATTCCAACTGGTGACGACAGAAGGGGTGTCGTCCAAACGCCGCCTACTACGTCGCCTATCTACTCATCACCCTAGGCTGCCTTGTGGTGCTGGTGGGGTTCTTCGGATGCTGCGGGGCCCTACAAGAGAGCAAGTGTATGCTGGTACTGGTGAGTGGTGAATATGTATTTTGGGCAAAGGGTCGTATTAAGGAATTTAGAGGCCCTGGGACTTTACGTTTTCAGTTAATTCCTCAGAAACGGCTTTTTTTGTTGTTGTTGCGAAAATTAGATTGTTGGAGGAAAGGGAAGAACTCAAAGGAGCATCCAATTTGAACTGTTTCAAATTCAGATCATATTTTATAAAGAAAGTGTTTTTTTTAAGTATTGTAATCGTAAGAATGTAATATCTTAAGATTATGATGGATCTTGACGTTTTACGTCCTCTTAAACTCAAACATGCGAGTCTTATATTCTGCCTGTTCATCTGAATGTCTGTCTCTAACTAGTGCCTCAGCTAAATGGTTTATGGACTTTATTAAAGTTTGATATTTATATGGTATATATGGTCATACCTAATCCAACACCTAAGCTCAGTTGGTAGCATGCCTGTCTATTGAGCTAAGGCTCCAGTGATGGGTGCCTGGGTGTTCCTTGACCCTACCAAGAATGCCCTATTCCAACTGGTGACGACAGAAGGGGTGTCGTCCAATGCCGCCTACTACGTCGCCTATCTACTCATCACCCTAGGCTGCCTTGTGGTGCTGGTGGGGTTCTTCGGATGCTGTGGGGCTCTACAAGAGAGCAAGTGTATGCTGGTACTGGTGAGTGGTGAATATGTATTTTGGGCAAAGGGTCTTATTAAGGAATTTAGAGGCCCTGGGCCTTTACGTTTTCAGTTGATTCCTCAGACACGGCTTTTTTTGTTGTTGTTGCGAGAATTAGATTGTTGGAAGAAAGGGAAGAATTCAAAGGAGCATCCAATTTGAACTGTTTCAAATTCAGATCATAGTTTATAAAGAAAGTTTTTTTTAAGTATTGTACTCGTAAGAATGTAATATCTCAAGATTATGATGGATCTTGACGTTTTACGTCCTCTTAAACTCAAACATGCGAGTCTTATATTCTGCCTGTTCGTCTGAATGTCTGTCTCTACCTAGTGCCTCAGCTAAATGATTTATGGAATTTATTAAAGTTTGATATTTATATGATATATATGGTCATACCTAATCCGACACCTAAGCTCAGTTGGTAGCATGCCTGTCTATTGAGCTAAGGCTCCCGGGCTCGATTCTGGGCATGGATGAAAAAATTATCATTGGTGAAATGTGGGTTTACCCTTTCACACTGATGAATTAACGGCCGGGAACTGGATGTTGTGCTTGTCCTAGTCTTAAATAAGATTATAAGGTATATGAAGTTACGACAAGCCTAGGCAGCTAGTAGTGGAAAATATATGGCTTGAATAAAAAACTGACCCAGTCCACAGGCTGGAAACAGTAATGGATGTAAAAAAATGGTCATACCTCTAAACTAAATCATAACTTTGATTCTAGCCATAAAATTAATGGTAGTTTTGAGTAGATGAGAGGTTTTGACAACTGGATTTTTAAAATAAATTTATATAAAATCTGCTTTAAATTTATATTCATAGTTTTTTTATATGCTTATCGATATATTATGTTTGTTTTTGTGAGTAAAATTTATTTAAGCGTAGTTTACTGACTCCCGGTGTTTTAATCTTTGAAATAAGTTATAACATATTTTATTATGATAAAGTACTAACAATTGTGTGGTCCTTTTTTTTTTTTTAACTTGCACTACTTTCAAAATTAAGCTTTGTTATTAAATTTAATTTACTGGTAATAAATAATAAATAGAGGTGAATTAATTATTGTAACTTTGTTATTAACATCAATTACACAGTAAAGTCACTTTAAAATCAATTAGTAAACTGCAAGAAAGGCAACAAGAATATATTTTTAGTGTAGCTAAATATTGATAGCAAGTACAAGGTACAGCGCAGACATTTTTATCAAATTAATGGATTCGGCTTGATGAGCGTGTATGGTTGTGTCCGGTGCCACTTAGTGGGGAAGGAAGGGAATGAAACTTGATGAGCGTGTATGGTTGTGTCCGGTGCCACTTAGTGGGGAAGGAAGGGAATGAAACTTGCTGAGCGTGTATGGTTGTGTCCGGTGCCACTTAGTGGGGAAGGAAGGGAATGAAATGAAGCAGTCTCCTACCCCGGGGGTCCCAATTATCAAGGCCTCCAACCAGCCAAACATTTCAATTCAATAGAAACAATCCACTTTCTTAACACACGCGAATAAAAGGCAATATTTTAAACTTTTTTTTACCTTCTCTCAAAACCCCTCGGAAAGAAAGTATTGTGATCGTCAAAAATATCAAACTCAAGATTTTGATATGTTGACGTTCGTGACCCCCTGAAACAAAAACGTGTTTTTTGTTATGCCATTTGTGTCTGTCTGTACCTCGGGCTAGAGCCAAAACTATTTTACGGATTGGGCTAAAACCTGGTATTTAGGGTTTTTATAAGTTCCCCTCGAGTTTAATTAGATACCCAAACCTAAATTTAAGGGTAGTTTACTGAAGATAAAAAAGAGAAACAAAATTGTTTAGAAAAATTTGCTCTAACGATTTTGACTAAAGGTTATATCTAGACACTATTTATCATTATAAATAAGATGGTAATTCTGATTTTCTCATGAAAATGACTTTGAGTGTAAATTACTCAGGGTAAATTTTCCAATTTTCTTCATTTACCCACAACTATCTGAGATAAGAAATAATATGTCATTGTAAAGTTGTAGTACTATTAAAGATAACAATCTTGTATTTGAAATATATTTTGATAAAACCAATAGTTTCTGGGCTATAACTGTCAAATATATATACTTTTTAGTTCAGGTCTTTGATAATAATTTTAATTCTGACGCTCTTTGATGGCCAAAGATCTTTCTCTTTCCTCAATTTTTTCTGTAATATTATCCCTAGGTCCTAATGCCATAGGGTATGTAAGTAACAGTGTATATTATTTCAGTTATGATCGTTGGTGTAGTGTTTCTACAACAATGTATAGACCTATTATTTCGTTTCATAAATCTTACTAGTTTTTAGTAAATGTTTATTTTAATATAAAAGTGGGGGAAAGTCTGTACAGTACACCGTACCATTTATTTAAGGTAGGGAGCGTTGTAAAGATAAAAATAATATAGCTAACAATTGAATGAAACTTTTATAAATTTTCTATACATAATTTTACTAGTTTTTATTAACATTATATTTAAACTAAATTAGGTTAATTTTTGTATGTGAAAGGGAGCCTCCAAAATTCCATTTCCCTTGCCCCCTTGAACCATTTTGGTGGCCCTGTTTGTGTCACTGTGTCTGCGAACAAGAAATTAGATCGAAACAAAAAAAAAGATGGGGTGCAGAAATGTCGACTTCATTTAGCTGTGTGGTAGTGGCCTTGACTCGCAATCCACCCTGCGTTCCTTGACCTGGCAATAGGCACGGACATAGCAAAGTGTCCAAGATCCACTCTCGTATTCACACCCATCTTATGAAATCGGCACGGACATGGCAAAGTGTCCAAGATCCACTCTCGTATTACACTGTGTCTGCGAACAAGAAATTAGATCGAAACAAAAAAAGATGGGGTGCAGAAATGTCGACTTCATTTAGCTGTGTGTTAGTGGCCTTGACTCGCAATCCACCCTGCGTTCCTTGACCTGGCAATAGGCACGGACATAGCTAAGTGTCCAAGATCCACTCTCGTATTCACACCTATCTTATGAAAACTTTGCTACAGAATAGTTATGATTATTAATTTACATTGAAATTTTCTTTCTCTGAACTTAAAAAATACTTCTTTTTAAGCTATAGCTACACGGAGCCGACCCGCAACGCACCGCATTTTCTAGCAAGTGGCTACACCGCACCGCACCTAAAGTGAATATATTTACAATAACATCGCGTAGGATTTTTAACTAAATTCACTTTATTAAACCAAACATAAGATAATTGTAACTAAAAAAAGAAAATCATTTTTATATTCATTATAGACTGAGTTCTATTACAAAATAAGTTGGTATTTTCATTTTTTACTTGCATAGGTTTTCACCTATTTTCATAAAATTAAGTTAGCTATTAATTACGAAGAATAAAGTTTTAAGTTAGCTAATAATTAAGAATAATGTTTGTTGTTCAATAAGTTGTTTTAAGTAATATTGTTTATCTTGTGCGTAGTGCTGGAAACAATGACTATAGCGTCACACGTGCAACAGCTGTGAAAGAAATGGTTAGTTTTACAAGTGCTGACACAGTGACTGCCAATCACTGTGAATAATCACTGGTATAAATCACTGCTATTTTTAAATCAAGGTCACTGTGATCACCGATATCTTAAAATGACTGTTTCACCCATCCCTGCAGTGCTTGTTGGTGGCATGAAAACAAAGTTCGGAAGCTCCTGAACATTTTATTTCCGGTGGTAGGTGGCTACACGGTCCGCACCGCACCGCAAAAGTGCGGAGCAATGCTCTCTCGATGATACGTCTGCGCCGGTGCGGTGCGGACCGTGTAGCCACTTGCATTTAAAACACGGATAGCATTCCACCGGAAAAATGCGGTGCGGTGCGGTGCGGTGCGGTGAGGCTCCACGTAGCCGGTCCTTTATTTGTCTAATATTTGGTGAATATTTCTCACTTTTAAGTTTAGGTTTACTCTCCCAAGAGCCCCCTCCTACCCTCTTAAAAAAAGCACTGCTTAGGTAGGCTTGTGAGTGATGAGTGTTTGGAAAACAGTTTCCAACATGTTATCTCTGACCGGCTATTTCCTCCAGTACTTCATGTTCCTGTTCCTGATGCTGATCGCGGAGGTTGCTGTGGCGATAGTGACCCTGGTCTACAGGGAACAGTTCCTGGTTGGTCTTCAGATGAGGCTTAGCCACCAACTCAACGAGAAGTACGGCAGGAACAGCGTCGACAACCAGCTCTTCACGGAGTCTGTAGACCTCGCTCAGTACAAGGTAAGCAGTGTAAGGTGAAAAATACAAGGTGAGCACTGAGCAGTACAGGAGAGTAGTACAAGAGGAGCAGTACAATACGAACGATACAAAGTGAAAAATGTAAGCGGAATAATACAAAGTCATAAGAACTCAAGAAATC
Organism: Timema bartmani; assembly: GCA_902151455.1. NCBI lineage: Eukaryota > Metazoa > Arthropoda > Insecta > Phasmatodea > Timematidae > Timema > Timema bartmani. The sequence goes on from CABFWB010004629.1 coordinate 33,289, forward strand.
AGTGCAAGTAACCAGCCCCGTGGTGTAGTGGTCAATGTAACTGGCTTCGAGCCTAGGGGTCGCGGTCCCAATTGGTATCTTGGGTATTTTCCCCGAAAGGTGAAGAATTATCCCAACAGTCACCAGGGTTTAGTTAATTATGCTAAAGTTAGGTTTAATTGTTTCCACTGGTTCCACACCCTCATACTCACTATCACCATCACCTCATATCATCGGGACATGGAAAGAGCCTCCACGGAAAGGATGTACGATTAGTACATTCGAGCGTCCCCTGGGCAGCGATACATTAGTACTGGCTAGTTTTCCCACTCCTGGGATATGAATTATGCAGTCCAGACGTGCAATATTATTTTATCAGTACAAGTGAGCAGTACAGGGTGAGCAGCTCAAGGTAAATAGTATAAGTTAGGCAGGATAAGGGGAGCAGAAAAAGGTGAGCAGTGTAAGATGAGCAGTACAAGGTGAATAGTACAGGGTGATTAGTATAAGGTGAATAATACAACGCAAGCAGAATAAGGGGAAGCAGGACAAGGTGAGCATTTCAAAGTGAGCAGTTTAAGATGAGCAGTGCAAAGTGAGCAGTACAAAATTTAAAAATGTTTATATTAACATTGGACTGTATATTTACGTTAGCCGCTATAAAATAGATATATTTTTAAATTGTAGCCCAACTAGCAAGAGGTCCAATACCAACCAGGGCAAGTTGAGGCGTTCTATGTCAAACGTTGGAGTTTCCCACCTTATCTCCAATGTGCAGTTGTGGTAGTATCTCATCCTCGCAGGATAGTATCATAATTATTATAATTAATAGCTGGGTTTGCGAACGTTGGCAAGACAACAATTTTTTCTAGTTTTTATAAGGCATTACTAATTAATAGGCAACCGGCCGCGTGGTGTAGTGGTAAGTGCACCTGGCTGCGAGCATAGGTTTGATTCCCGGCTGGTACCTTTGGTATTTTTCCCTTTAGAGAAATAATACCAATGGTCACCAGGGTTTGGTTAACTAGGCTTAAGTTAGGTTAAGACTCACCCCGGCTCCACAATATCATATCATCATAATAACCATAATCACATCATCTCATTGTGGGTACGACGAGTAGACAACAACCTCCTATGGTGTACCTTGGGCAACGCTCTGTGCCACCAGAGCGGCTAATTGTCTACACATAAGGTGAACGAACCTGTACGTCAAAGTCCCTCCCGGTCAAATGTGCCATACGATAAAAAAAAATCAATAGGCGTAGTTTCATTTGACCCCGGAAATGCTTCCGGACCGAGGACGCTTTCAGTTTTATCTGTTGTTTTATCTGATGATCTACATAATGAACGTGAAGTGGAGATTACAGTAATTTTGTAGAGGGTAGTGAAATGAAAAAGTCCAACAGTACTACTTTGTATTGTAGAAGATAGTAAAAGAACAGAGTCCGACAGTAATTTTGTAGATAATAATAAAGTAATAGAGCACCCTAAGAATTACACATAGTTTAGGATCAATTCCAAATCCCTTTGATACCATCACGATAGGAATAGGATAATTTGAGAATTAGAAGCATCATAATCTTCAGAAAGTACTGGATCTAGTGCCTCAGCGCTCTTGCCTGGCTTAGAAGGCTGTTTACGCTGTAATTGCCCGCACGGATAATGTGCTTGACCATGCACCAAGAGGTCCATTATTAATTTTCATTAGCTTGGGGGTGATACCTTTCTTCTGCCTTGTGACTGACTGATAGCATGTACTAGAACCAGGCCATATTTAACATTAAAAATACTGAGGGGGCAACATTAAAAAAAATCTAATTTAAAAATAATTCCAACTTAGTGGGTATTTTATTAATCCGACACCTTAGCTCAGTCGGTAGTGTGTCTGTCTACTGAACTAAGGGTCCTGGTTCGATTCCCGGTATGGCCGAAAAAATTATCATTGGTGAAATGTGGACTTATCCTTTCACATTGATTAATTAACGGCTGGGGACTGGATGTTGTGCCTGTCCTAGTCTTAAGTTGGATTTTAAGATATATATGAAGCTACAACAGGCCTAGCAAGCTAAGGGTGGAAAATATATGACTTGAATAAAAAACTGCCACAGGCTGGAAACAGTAATGGATGTAAAGTAAAAGGTATTTTATTACTACTAAGAGAAAAGAGTAGGCCCCTATTACCTACATGAAACAATAATAAAGACCCTTAATTTTTTTTAAATAGAAATTAAAAACCTTTTATTTGCACCAATGATGTGAATGCCGGTCTTTTTTAAATTGTGTGTCTAAGTCACTTTCATAATTGTTGACGAATATCTGTCAGTAAGCCGCGACCTTTAGGATTTTATTTTATTTTAGAGGCCTACCTTTAATATGATCAAACAAATGTTATGCTCACAAACTTTGCACATATTTGGTGCTCAGGTTCCACAACTTTTGGAGAACTGTGCCCTGTTGAAAGAAATAGTACAAATTTGGTACACCAACCTCATAAGTCCATTCCCTCAAATCATGTCAATTTCCCTAATATTTTATTTCTACGACTTTTATAAAAGAGACGAATAAGGTTTCTTTAAAATTATGTTGGTTCATAGTAAGGTCCGTCGGCCACAAAAATTAAGTGTTAGGGCCACCAGCGTGACATATCCGATCTAGGACATAACCACATGGATTTGTGTAAGAACGGGAAATAGTACTTTAGCTGACAAGACTATGAGGAGGGTTTAAATCATCCGACCTAAGGAAAAAGGACTAAAAGACAATATAGGAAATTAAGAAATGCAAAATAGCTCACTTTGAGATCACCTGTTGTAGGTTGTGGCTAGGTTGTTAGAATATAAGGTTGCCTCAGTCACTATACCTGCCAGCAGTAGACTTTTATTCTTCGTCGAACCCCGGCCGGCGTGACGTAGTCCGGTAACCTTCCTGCAGCTTAGCAACAAGAGTCCAGTAGTAAATCAGCATTTGAGTTGACAGTGTTTCATGTAACTACGATTTTGTTTAAATAAATTCAGTTTAAAATAAGAGTGACTTCTGTGAACTTTATGTTGATCCTATTGTTAATAGCTACCTTCATTTTAAACTCTGTTAATTTTCCCTCAACTGGGTGAGATTCAAAAGAAGAATGTTTTGATGTAGTTTATATAAATTAGTATAAATAGTTGAATATTAAGTTGTGATACAATTTAAAAAAAATCTTTATGGGATAACAAAATCGCCGGGGAAAATATGTACAATTTTCTTTGTGTAGTAATAGCCATCAAATTACAAAAATAAGCTCAAATGGGAAACCAATAATGTATCATTCGTATTCAAAAGATCCGGAAATTTGTAAAAAAAATAAATAAATGGAGTATTGATGGAAAGTAAAATCCTGATTCATGTTCAGTGTGCTCGGAACATTTTTAATCCCGAACTTATTAACATGATTGAAAAACTAGAATCACTTGCTGTACCTTCCTTAAAACTACATAATGAATCCTTTACTGTCACGAAGGAAATAAATGAAAATGTGTCTCAATCGTGATCAGCTAATCGTTAAAGAAGAATCGATAGACAAATGATCGGTGATTTGATCGCACAAGACATAGATTCACAGAGGAGTGCAAACTGTTTGGGCTCAAGCATTTGCCAGAATAGTGAACAATCTATTTTATGAAAGTTAAACTAAATTTTTCATAAATTAATTGATGTTTAAAAATGAGTTGCTGCTAAATAAAATAAAATTCTACATTAAAAAATGATTAAGTTTGACCATTTAGTTAATAGTAAGTCCCTAAAAATTCGCAGACTTTAGAATATTTTTTTTTGGTGGAGAAATAAAAATAAATCAGTAAACCTATGCAGTCATTGCTATGAGAGAGATTACTGAAACTTTTTACAAGTGACCAAAAATTTAGAGGAAATGTACCCACCTTTCCTAGGAGGAAAAGTGGGAAACCATTTATAAAATAAGAAGCACTCAGTACACCCAAACAGGATTCAAACCCTGACCTTCCCAAGGTTGAAAAGGCAGTCTAAATAGCCCACGTGACCAAAAACACTTCATAAGTCACATTTAAATGAAACGTTTCTAAACGATTAGTGGCTGTTTGAAGTTAACTGGCATGACATTTTAAAACTTTAAATAATTATGAACGGATAACCCAAACGGGTACTAGGACGTGGAACTAAAAAAAAAATATTTATGTTGACAAATAAATACACATTTCTCGCGATTTTAAAGTATAAAAGTTTTACATAAAATAATAAACCATCAATGATTTTAGTTAATTAATTATAGCTTTTTATTAATAATAATGATACAATATCGAGTGTGTGCTAGTTTAATACATATTTTAAAATGCAAAAATACTTTTAAGTGCTTATTTTTAACTCCACGTTTATAATATGTTATAACCCGCACAGATGAGCATACGGACAAACGCGTTGGTCTCATCTAGGCTGTTTTATTGTGGACGGAGATGTCGAGGCAAATTTGTAGAGCGTACTGATGCGTTTTATCTTACACTATCTCCAATTATCTCTCCACACCAATACTGATATAATTCCTCTAAATTCTACTGTCCTCACCACTAACACATGGGCAAACACGAATGTATAAGTTTTGAAGGGGGAGGGGAGGGTGGCACAGATATATTGAATGGAGAAACATTTCCCCTTCCACCCCCGACTCGTCCATTCACCCATGCTGAGTTCATACCGATCGNATTGTACTGTCACAACTATGATGTGTACTCAGTGTTCACACACTGTAAGCTTGATACGTTTGTTATTAATTTAATATGATGACATAGTATATTATGTAGACCTACTATTAGATACAGATATAGGTGCCCTAATAGCTAAGTACTTTTAAATTAAGGTGGGGTGCTAGTGAGCGTGAGTTTAGGGAAGTATTTTCGAGGTTTTTATAGCATAAACATTTATTTGGCCAAAATAAATAAAATATTTCTTCTATAGAAACATAGAGTTTAGTTTTCCGCACATGCTAATCTCAACAGTTCTTTAATATCTGTCAAGGGTGTCCTGGAATTTAGCGACCACTTTTTATCTGCATTTAAAAAGTTTGCCACCAATTGCCGCTATGCTCATGAGAGATATTCAAGAACTCTTGAGATTAGCATGTGCAGAAAGCTAAACTCTATGTTTCTATAGAAGAAATATTTGATTTATTTTTGCCAAAAAATGTTTATGCTATAAAAACTGTAAAATTAATGCACTAAACTGGTGCTCAATAGCACCCCACCTTAAGTAAAAATCAATAAGTTGAGCTATCCTCAATGAAACACTGTGCTGTTTGGCTGGAGAGGTATTCTGGCAGTCTCACCCAGTAACGTCACACTCCCAGCCAACCAGCCCTATGAAAACGGCTGATCGAAGCAATCTTCTATTCTAACAACCTTGGGTTGTAAGTCGAGTCATGACAGATAAAAGGGCTCTGGTAAAAGTATCAAGTCAACATTTCAGACCAGCGATGTTGTCCTGTTACAGTTCAACTGCTGCGGTATCTCCGGCGACAATGACTACAACGCCACAAAATGGCGGCTGGATGGTCAGGGCAGCAACGGGTCAAGGAACGTTCCCCTGACATGCTGCAAGCTGGCCAACCTGGATGTAAGAACCATCTAGAGTCTCAACCCCCCTGGCTTCTTCCCCATGCTTGCGCCAACACGTTACGGGGCAAACAGTCGACTATCTCGGAGCTCGAAATGTGTAACACAATAAGATAAAGGAGGGAATCTCATCTCTCTAGGAGATAACAAACCGGGGTCACCAGTTTGGTCACCAACTTCGTGAGAAAATACAAATAATCCTCAAAAGATGACCGATTTGCTAGTTGAGAACCTAGAGAGGTGTTACTAGTTGAGGAGCAGGGTTGGACTGACTAGTTTAGAATCTAGGGAGGTGTGGCTTGTTGAGGAGCAGGGTTGGACTGGCTTGTTAAGGACCTAGGGAGGTGTGGCTTGTTGAGGAGCAGAGGTGGACTGGCTAGTTGAGGACCTAG
>CABFWB010004629.1:40121-53422 GCA_902151455.1 Timema bartmani
TTTTTTTTGTATGTATTTATTTTCCTTCTTTATTACTTACTTTCTCTTTACCACACACCCAGAGATTCCTCCTTTATCTCCTTGGTTTGTTGTATTACACTGAGTCCTTCTTTAGATACTTCGTGATAATCGACTATTTGATAGAAATTGACCTTAACCAAGTATTTACACATGAATTGTACCATACAAACTAAATTAACTCTTCTTTAATATTTCTTCTAAAAAAATTTGTGCGCTCCATCTTACTATTCGTCCGATCTATCTACACATTTGCACTAATGTGGTATGGCTAAGGAAATACTAATTTAGAGGAAATATACCCAAATGCGTTGAGGAAGCGTGGGAAGCCACTTAGGGAAAAAACAATCAGGGCCCTTGGCTAGTATTTGGTCCCCTTTCTCACCATCACCAACAATACAGCCTATTGTATGAGTGACGTTTTTAAGCAAGTGACCAGCGAGGCAGGTTTCTCGCTAATAAATGCTCAACTACATTTATATATATTATTTAATTCAAGTTACTCACTGTTCCCTTATTATTTAATTCAAGTTACTCACTGTTCCCTTTATAAATCCAGCGATACTTCAACAACATTTCTTACTATATGACAGACAGTACTTATCATTAAACACGCAACCATATCAGTAGGAGTTTATTACCAAGGGAACGCTATTAATACAAACACAACTGCTACAACACCAGCACCTGAGCAAAAACTAGGGTCCCTAGCACCTGCAACTGGTTTACTTTACAGCTATAATAATAATAATAATAATAATAATAATAATAATAATAATAATAATAATAATAATAATAATAATAATAATAATAAATCACTAGGTGTGCTATCTTATGACAGGTCTATTCTTTTTGTCAGTGAACCTAGACTGCCAATGCACCCTGTCCTTTGTCTCCTCTTTCAGCCTCAAAATTTTCTTCTTTCCTTCCACCCATACACTATTTAAATCCTCTTTCCCTCAACCTAGCCTTCTATGACATTGTGCAGAAGACAATTCCTCCTAAGGATGTGTCCGATTCAGTTTGCTTTGTACCTAAGAATCACATCCAAAATGGTTCTCTTCTCACCCACTCTTTTCAGGACTTATTAATTTGTCACCTTGTCTGTCCACCTGATTTTTTTCAAGTGTTCTCCAGCAGTACATTTAAAAGCTCTCCGAGTATTTCTTTTCCATTTCCCTGAGAGTCAAAGTTTTTGCTCCAAATGTAGCGTATCATCAGTTTCTTCCTCATTTCCAAAATTAGCTTGCTGGTAAGAAGTAATATCTTCTTGTTTAAAGCTTCCTTGGCCATGCCGATCCTAAACCTAATTTCATAGGTGCAGTAGGCATCCTTGGTCAGCACACTTCCCAGGTACTTGAACGCTTTCCAAATCCTGGTTTGCAATTTTGATTTTCAACAGATCTTTCTTTTTTGAGATCCCCGTAACTTTTGACTTTTTAGTATTGATCTCCATTCTTCTCCCTGTCTCCACCAGCCGACCCATCATTTCCTGAAACTCTTATTCATTTTTGGCCTGCAATGCTAGATCATCTGCATATTTTACTGTGTTGATGACACGTGCTCCTATCCTGAAAATTTCACATCCCCTCCGGGCTTCCCTGACCACCCACTCTCCATACAAGTTGAACAGACTGGGTGAAAAATAACATCCCTGCCTCACTCCTTTTTCTATCTCTACGCTATTCGTCTCACCATAATTCAGCTTCCCTTTCTTTTATTCGCTGTCCCAGGTACAAATTTGGAATCAGCCATCTGTTCCTCTTGTTGATGCTAATATTGTTAAGTATTTCCATCAGTTTCTTCCACTTTACTCTATTGAATGCCTTTTGCCTGTTGATGAAACCAATGTCAACTTATTCCCTTACTTCCAGGACTCTCTCTGAAATTATTCTCAGCATCCCGATTGCATCTCTGGTTCCTATGGTATTTCTGAATAAAAAATTGATCTACTCCCATCACACTTTCTATTTCCTGTTCTAGTTACCTGCTGTGTATTCTTGCCACAATCCTACCCATATGAAAAATGAGGCTAATGGTTCTGTGGTCACTGCATGTCTTGGCTTGTTTCCCTTTTATTTAGGGCTACCAGCTACAGCTAGAGTTAAAGTGAACTTTATATCATAATGTGAATACCAGTATGACTAGTCAATACTACAAAGAAATCAGTGATAAATACGAGGCACGTCCAGAAAGTAAGAGTACTAGATTTTATCTTTTTAAAAAAAAATTGTATCCAAAACAAAATTACAGGATTTTGTTGGTAAATATGTCAGTTATTTCTCCACGTAGTCGCCTTCCCGTTCTCTGCAGGTTGTGAGCCGTGGCACAAGCTTTTTAATGCCCTCCTCAAAGAATTCTCCCGCCATCTGCTTCTTCCAGTTGAGGATCTCTTGTTTCACCTCCTCGTCCGTTGAAAATTTTTCCCACCCATGTGAGTCTTCAGGGAGATGAAAAGATGAAAGTCTGAAGGCGCCAAGTCAGGGGAGTATGCAGGGTGGTTCAAAATGTCCCAACTGAATGAGTTCAAAAGCTCCTTGGTGACGTTAGCCGTGTGCGGGCGGGCGTTGTCGTGCAACAAGCACACTCCCATCGTCAACATTCCCTTCCGTTTGTTTTGAATTGCTCTCTTGAGATTTTTTAGGGTCTCACAGTATTGTGCTGCATTAATCGTCTCCCTTAAGCAGAAATTTGATCAAAATGATCCCTTTTCGGTCCAAAAACATAGTGGCCATGATTTGTTTGCCTGAAGTTGAGGTTTTGAATTTTTTGGAAAATGGGGAACTGGTGTGCCGCCACTGTGATGACTGTCTTTTTGTCTCGGGAGTGTAATGAGCCACCCAGGTTTCATATCCAGTCTCAATCGAGCTCAGAAAATCCTCACCTTCCAATTCAAATCGCTCAAGGAACTCGTGAATGCTAGCGATCCGATTAACTTTGTGCTGCTCTGTCAATTGTTTTGGGACCCATCTTGTACACAATTTTTGGAACCCCAGCGTTTCTGTAATTATTTCGTTTAAGAAAGATCTAGAGAGTTGTGGAAACATCGCAGACATTCCATCTACTGTCAATCGGCGGTCTTCACGAACAGTTTTGTCGATTTTTTTGCACCAACTCGTTGGTCAAAATGGAAGGTCTTCCACACCTCTGATCGTCATGAACATTCGTTCTGCCTTCATTAAACTCACGACACCACTTAAACACGTTCGTTTGGTTCATAACACCTCCACCATAAACAGTTTTAATCCGTGAAAAATTTTAGTCTGTGTTTTTCCTTCAGTGAGAAGGAACCTGATGAGAGAGCGCACCTTGCACTTGACGGGATTTCTTATTGACATATTTCACACAAACTAACACTACAAGGCGAGTTTTCATACTAACGAGGTCCGCCTGTGCTTGTTGTGTTCAGAAGAGCCCCCACTACCACTCAGTGTTGCCAACCTTGGAAACAAATTTCTCACAGCACGAGAGGGCAACCAATACGTTTACTTTCTGGACGTGCCTCGTATATTACACGCAACACATTAAAACTTGATTCACACGTTCACCGAATATTTAACAAAAATGTATTGTAACGAGAATGGAAATGGCCATCAACTTCTTTGTTTGTAGTTTTGTTTTTGGGAAGTATTGCCATCGTGACATAGTGGATTGATTTTGTTTAAGTTTTCTGGGAAATATTATAGAGTGGTGGTTTGGTGTGCAGGTTAGTGAAATGTGTAGAGGGTAATTGTTTATTTTTACATTTAATAAAAGTTCAGTAGTATTTTACAGGACATTGTTAGGTTAATAAAGTCTCGTAAATTACGGTGGGTAGGACATACAGCGTGAATGGGAGATTCTAGAACTGGCAAACCCAATGAGAAGGGACATTTTGGAAGATCTAGACACAAATGAGAGGATAAATTAGATTGAACCAAAAGATAGGGTGTAATGAGGTGGACTTGATAGAACTAGTTCATGATAGGGATAGGTGGCGTACTTTTGTAAGTGCGGCAATTAATTTTTGAGTTCCTTATGCCATAGGGTAGATAAAACACGGTCATGTTACAGTATGTTGACCCATGCTTTGCAACACAAACTTTAAAAACTGGTTTTCAATAGGCCTATTATAGCCTATTTAATTTTTCTATAGGATAAACATGTATTCTTTAGATATTATGATGAGGGATGTTTTCTAATTAATACACTTGTAATGAAGAAAATCAACACCAAACAAGAACGACGCACATACTTTTCATTTAGCGAGTTATTTCAAATCATCATTTCACAGCAGCAGATGCATCCGACTTTATGAGAATCGTGGCCAAATCTGAGATTGTTTCTACTATTGCAAATATATACACGCAGTTCGCACTGATTTTTTTAAAGATAGGTTTGGATCCGTTTACGTACACACATTTAAGTTATCTTGTTTGTCAACGAACGTGTGCATCCACAGCAAGGTAGGTCACATTGATCCATAGAAACGATTTAAGATCCAAGCAGTATTCTAGATGCCATCATATTGTAAGGTTAATTCCCCTTAATTGTGGGTAGTAAAGAAATATAATGTCACCACGTTCGGGTAACAATATTTTGGTAGTGTATTCTACCAGGGAGTGCCTTTTTATTTGGGGTTATATCATTGTCGAGTTTGAAATAAAACATAATTATGGTTGATCAGTTTAATTCACTGTTGTTATGAGTCCGAACAATTAGAATCCGCGATTAAATATCACACGTGTTGCTGATTCCCTTTACAGGCAGCTGTGCTGACTAAACAAGTTTGGATCATGATTGATCCTAGATTGTGCCCGGTGCGGAGTGTTTAAGGTCCCGATTAAGATTAGGTTATTTTAATGAACATATGTTGTACTCTTATGACAGATAAACGTCCGAACAGATCAGCGACTACCAAGCTAGTGACAAAGTCTACGCTTGCCAATGTGTATATCAACGAAGTCTTAGCTTCTAGAACATTCCTCGAGTAACGGGATGCAGCCGTCTTTATGCCCCTGTATTACTTGCTTTCTGAGAAGATTTCCCCTGGGTGGCCAATAGAGAAAGACAGAAGGACACTTCACCACGTAGACACTTACAGCTAAAGATAATGTTAAATAAGTGAATTTGGAGTATTACCACGTTAGATCAGATTTTATTAACTCTATTAATTAATCTAAAGGGATGTATCAAATATAATCATTACAAGTTGATGAGGATATGGTTTAATGGTGGATAAGGAGAAGATAGAAGAATCAGACACAGCCACGAGATACTGGGGGAATCCGTACTTAACCAAAAGTAGTTAGCTCAGGAGTTTTATTGAAGCTTAGCAATTACTTAGTTAGAAAATGTACAAGCTTAAAATTATTATCCCCTTCAATCGTAATCACAGCAATCAGCAGGGAAAATACTCTAAAAACAATATTAACAATAGAGTATACACAATTTAAAACCACATAAATAAATTATGAGTGTGGACCTTCTCCTGTGAAGTTATTGGCGTGACTGAACGACAGGCGATCATCAAACTGTGTCGCTATCTTATCGCATCGTTCAGTGTGCGATGAGTTGAGTTTTGTACCATAATTGGTTCTTTGTCTTATCGTGATCATATTGCAAAGAAGCTTAATGGGCACATATGATACAATCCTGTTGGATCTAATTATATTCCAAAATACAGAATTTCTCCTTCCTCCTTGCCTCACGGTATACGGTAGCTTTATCAAACTATTCCTAGTAGTTGGTCATTTTATAACCGTTCAATTCACACATGGACTCACTTACTTTAATATTCTACTTGCCAGTCCTCTTACCGAAACCATAAATTCTATTAAAATATAATCTACGTGTTTATAAAACTGTAAGAAACAGCATTTTTAGTTGACTTCGTTTCTTGTGCACATAGCACATGCATTGCTACTTGTTTAGACCTAGAATACCACTCTTCTGCTCGTTAGTGTAATATTACATTTTTTCTAATGGTACCATCTTCGGACCACCTGGAACACCACAGTTTGAGAACCAATGGATTCTAAGGCGTCAATTTCACAATAGGCTGTGTTTTCACTGACAGGGAAGTTGATATTTGAATCCCAGATGGTCGTACTAAGAGTGTTTTTTTTCCCCCAAAGGTTTACCACCCTCTCTCTACACAAATGAGTGTACATTTCCTTTATTATATACCTTTTTGATTCCTATCACATTAGTATGGTTAAAATCAGCTAGCCCGGACGGGTAGTATGACTTTGTGCTCATTAAAAAGAGTTATAATATTCATTTGCTTTTTAAATTTAATTTACATGCCTCTTAGCTTTCCTTTCAGTATATAAACAAAAACAAATGTTTTAATACACTTCTATGCTTGAAATATATATATTTGTTCAGTATATAAAACCATCTCCGTAAAAATAGCATGTTTTAGTTCTTGAAGGAGAAACTTTTATTAAAGAAATACTTAAATAGGATTTAAAAAAATACCAAGTTAAAAACACATTCCTTAATTAGAACTTGTTATTAACTCCTCCCGTTCCTCCCACAAACCTTTTACCTTAACAAAGGTTTTAATTTTTACTTCTAAGAGCAAGTCATAATGATAGAATATAACAAGATTCTGAAGCATCCACGGCAAACGCCCAAAAAGTGTGTTGTGTGAATGACGCTTTGAACGTCTCTAACTTTGTTGTGAACGCGAGGAATTATTCTTTGGAATGTTTTGGCGAGAGGTTTAAGAATGCAGTACCTTGTGGTGGGTAGAAGCTCAGGAATATTTAATAGTTTTTTTTAGTGAGGGACAGGGTGATAGGAATGGGCTACAAATGTGACATTATTGCTTAAATAATGTATACATTTGTGGAAGTTTAGTAAGACAAAGGCCTACTCCAGAATTTTTTTGGCAAATTTAGTGTTTCCAGTAGATGTTTGGATGTTTTCAAGGTAGAGTCATTTTCTTATAGTCAAAATAAATAATGTTTTACACGGTTCACAATATATTTCTAACAAAAATTAACATACATATGTAACTTGTATTAAAAAAAAAACCTAATTTTTAAGTTATTGGTAGCTGGTGGTTATCTTAAAATGTGAATGGATACAATGAAAAATTTGGCTCACTTCTAAATGTTGTAAATTAAAAACGCGGCAGGAAGAAAATGTTATAAAATACAAACCTATTTTGTTGTCAATATTAATGGAATTTTACAATATTGTTAGTGTTATTTTATACGCAAGGCCGTAGTCAAGGGAGGGTTTTGGGGATTCAAACCCCCCTCGAAATTTTATGAACAAAGTATATATATGGCTTTATTTATGGTTCAAACAATATTAAAATTAAGGTAACAAGTACAAATTAGGGGGCTGTGTTACCATAAAAAGCACTTCAGAGAGCTTCTAGAACTGTTTATCATTTAGATTGTTTTTTCTAGTCTCCGGAAATTGGGGGATGTGCCCACCAAACCCCCCCTGACATTATTGGCTGGCTACGGCCTTGTTTATACGTATACGTATCCATCAGAAGTGACAGCCGCAGATCACATGACCTGACGTATTAACATGCAAACGTTGTTTCAGTTACTTTTATTACTACCGTATCTTTATTACAGCCACAGAAAGAAGCGGAGGAATTTCGGGGCGTCAATGAAATCGTTGAAATTTTTTTTTGCAAATGTGAAGCGAATTTTAAACATTTTACGAATTTAAAATAAGCTATCCAATAAAACAAGAATCACTGAAGAAAATTATGAAATAATTTTCACTAATCTCCTTGAAAATTAAAAATTACTCAAAATTAAAACGTTTTGTATTCAACTTTTTTCTGGTCTATTTTGGCCGATTTTAAAATGTTTTTTTCACCTAATTTTTATATTTATTCAAAGGCAATGAACAAACTCAAAATGTGTTCTTTATTTCGGGGAGAGTGTTAATATACTTGTTTAGTTTTTAACCCAGACTAGAACCTAATTTTTATATTTATTCAAAGGCAATGAACAAACTCAAAATGTGTTCTTTATTTTGGGGAGAGTGTTAATATACTTGTTTAGTTTTTAACCCAGACTAGATTATAGGGGAGTGGTTAGCACGATGGACAATAAAATCATAATGCAGGCGCTACACATAGATTGGTTGCACATACAGATGTGTTCCCCGTGATGTGGCTTATAGATTTCTCACTAAGCAAATGCCAACACAATTTATCTTTTTATCTCCCCACGTCCACACTAAATTAAGGCTTGTACGGATGGGTCCACCTCAAACAGTTTCGCTACCAAACTACCTTGCTTTATACCATAAATATACGTTTCACCATAATGGTGAAGACAAACTTCTTGGTAGATATCACGAGAACACACTTGATTAATCGTCGTACTCAGGCGAAAAATAGCCTAAGATAAATTTATTGCTTTTCAAAATCACAGGGTTTGTAGTCAATCCCAACGAGTTCAGACGCTTTGTAGTTTTAAAATACCGTACCCTTTTTTTTTTAAAGGCCTAAACAAATTCGTTGTGATAAAGAGAACAATTTCTGAAAATGGCCATACATTCACCAACTAACACAAATTAAATATATATGTACATAAGTTCTTATAATAGATAGTTAGTTGGGGTAAATTGCTCGCCTCAGGACCCGATGTTCATGGGTGAAAATACCTTTCCAAGCAAAATTATAGACCCTTTCTCTCTCACTCATAGAAATTATCGTTTTATAATATAATGAGCCAGTTCAGAAAGTGCACGTCAAATACCTCTAATGAAAAAAAATATATACTTTTCCAATAATATCAATAGAATTGTAGGAACCGTTTAATAATATTTTCCAAGTCAAACACGTTACCTGTGAGACTAGTATAATTCCCAGTTCATTTATCTATTTTTAGGACCATTTTAAACCATTTTATACCTAATCCCAGTGAAGACCAATATCCCAATACCTAAGTATATCCTCTAGTACGTCACTTGCTCCATTCGGCCTATCCTTGTCGAACCGCACTTGAAACTCGTCACTAAAATCTTCCTTCTGTAAATTTCCTTATAGGGTTTATTTCGAGACAGTATTTCATATTATCTAGGTAAATACAATAAATCGTTTATTTACATTTTAAAATAAACAACTGCATTGTGTCAACACAATGTTTTTAAAACTCTTCTAATACTCTTTATATAAAAAAAACCCAATGGTTGCATGATACAAAAATCTTCTGTTCTTGTGTTTTATCTTTCATTTCTGTTTTAAATTAATAAAATTTAACTTAAAACAATACAGTGTGTCTGTTATTTCATACTATCTGGTTGATGATTTTTTAAAACTTGTTAAAATTTAAATAAATTATAAAAATATTGGTAAACTTTGCGGATGGAAATCAATTTGAAATACGAATTGGATTTTTTTGGAAATTAATATTGTATCTAGTTGTGTTTATTTGTGTTCAAACTAGCGGTGATTCAAAAATAAGAATATTTGGAATAATTTATTTAAAAAAACATTAAATATTAACATTTTAAATTAGTTGTTGGTACTAAAACATAAGGATTTTTACTGTTGACATTTTAAAAACACAAACAAAATTCTAATTTGATTAGTAAACAAAATTTTCACGTTTTTATTCGCTGAACAGATGTTTTTATTGACTCATCAATCATCAGTGAACATGCGGATTAAAATTCAAGCTTATATTGTCTAGTTTTCCAGTGACAGGAAAGGTTGGGGTTCGACTCTCTGCTGGGTGTACTAGTGGTTTTTCCTACGGTTTCCCACTCTCCGTTCATGCTAATGCGGTTACATTTAATCTCAATTCTACCTTACGCATGCCTATCCATTTAGAATATCCTTTTTACACCCCTTATGGACTATTCACGTTTTTTTAACCACATTAATGGGGAAGGAATGAGGAGGATGGAGTTTAGAGGAAATGTTCGGTACATGTAACTGCACTAATGTAGATAGAGAAAGAGAGTAGAAAACAAAAAACGTTAACAGTATACTTAGCTGAGATTTGAACCATGATCTTTCCGTCACCAGCAAACTGTACTAGACGAACTTGATATTTAAACCACACACCGATGCGGACATTTCCGTTGCTAAAATATATATAGCTCGTACGGATAATAGGCTACGACGCGGTGTAAATTAAAAAAATAATAATTTGACATTCAAAACAAAAACCCACCTTGGTAGCCACATGGTACAAGGCGCCACTCTCACAGAAGACTGGCCTGTCGAGGATGGGGAGATCGAGGTTCGAATCTCGGTCAGGTGTACCGAGGGAGGGTTTTCTTAAAAAGGTTTTCCACTCTCACTTCACGCAAATGTGGTTACACTTCCTATACATATAACCTTCCTAATACCTAAAGGCATTATCATAATTAGTACATATGCGTTTAACCCGAATGGGTAATAATACGCAGTGCTAAAAAATAAATACATATGATGGGTGCACTCATGTGAGAAAAGAGACTTCGTACTCAGGTTGTGTTTAGGAAGCCTGTGCTTTTATATTCTTACTAATACAAACTATACTAATAGTCGTGCATTTATAAATAGCTTTTTCTTTCTTAATATTTGTAAACTAATAATTTACTCATTCATTAAATAGGAAAA
Organism: Timema bartmani; assembly: GCA_902151455.1. Lineage (NCBI taxonomy): Eukaryota > Metazoa > Arthropoda > Insecta > Phasmatodea > Timematidae > Timema > Timema bartmani. The sequence continues at coordinate 50,716 of CABFWB010004629.1, forward strand.
AAAAAAACACATGTGACAAGTTGACATATTTATTTAATTTTCAGTTTAGTTCCTGTAGTAGTAAATCACCTTCTATAATCATGATTCAATGATTAATGTAAATCTGCAGGCCTACTATTTAAATTAATTTTGATTTTCTTTTTAAAGTAACTATGATGGTTTGAAACAGAACTCACTTGTAAAATAAACTAATAAATAAATGAATAAACCTCATTCACAACACAATTCCTTATGCATGATAAAATATAAAAGTATTTCAACAGTCAGAGCTTATAATAACAATTATATATGTGTTGTAAAGTTGATAACTAACTAAATTTCTCCAGTCTAAATTATGTTGGTAACAATGATGGCCTCCCACCTCCCCCCTCTTTGTCTGTCCACCAGGTAGCAAACACCGGAAGTCCTATTAGCGTAGTTTCAAGAGTGTTCGGCGGAACTGTAAGTATCTGTATTAGCATCTCAAGACAAATATTGCACGCTTGCTAATAAACGTTCTGCAGAACACAAACAGCCATGAGGACTGGACATGAGTAGTTTATTTTAGATGGTTTAACCCTTCACGAGCTGTGGGCGGATATATTCGTGATCCGAAGGCAAGCGAATATATTCGCGAGAACCTATTATTGATTGATGTTTAATATTTTCTTGTTATTGGCCTAGAGGCCTAGACACATGAGATTTGTTGTAAACACACTAGACTGCAGTATAATCTATTTAGTTTGAAAAAAAAAATCACTCGAGAAGGGTTGGCTAGTGATGGAATCATAGCTCTGCCATTCTTTGTCTGGTAATAATTTCATATCATAAATAACGGAAAAAAAAATGTTCTTTTATTAATTAATGTATGACGCAATACATTAAAAATAAATTCCATGGTGTGAGTCCGCAAGCGAGCAATACTGACAGATAGGCCTTAGTTGTTAGCGATGATCGTGCCAACATTTTCGGATAGAATGTGTCATGTGGTCAGCACAACTAGCCCTCAAGCCGTTAATCTCAGTTTTCTAAACCAGAGTTTCTATTCTTTATTCAAGTAGCTCCTTATTTGTTATCATGAGGCTGAGTTTGACACTGCTTCACAAGATATATTTTGGAAGCGCCACGCTGGGGTTCGAACCCGGGACCTCTGGATCGGTAGCCAGGTACTCTTACCACTAGATTACAGAGGTGGTCCAATTAATTTCCTTTAGTAATTCATGTATGATGGCAATAGGTATATTATCATGTTAAAATTGACAACATAATTAAAGATAGTAAAAAAAAAGGCTAGTTTTATTTTTTATAAAACATCGAAGACCCACCCACCCTTGAGATATAATTTGTGTAAAGGCAGCCTTACACCAAGGCAACAGGAAGCAACATGTAACACGCACTAATGTCGCATTCTACATGTTGCTTCTTGCTTCCTCTGCCCATGTGACCTTGCAACAAAAGTGCCACGTGGGAACAAAGGCATCAACACAGTACGACTTGGGAGTATTGTTGGTGTATTCCCTGCAGCTCTTTTACGTTTTTTGTTATTTATAGTGCAGAGTTTCATGGTTTCAAAAAGGATTGGTCAAATGAGAAAACTGTGAGGTTTATGGAAGGGTGTAGGTGTAGTGAAATACTTAGGGATCACCCATTCAGTGACTATAAAAACAACATTAATAAGATGTAAAGTTTCCAAAAACTGGCGGATAGCTATGACTGTGACGTCACCAATTTGAATACAGTAAAAGAATAAAAAAATCTTTGTATCTTGAAATTCTTTTTTTAGCATCGCGTCTTACTACCCGTTCGAGTTATATGCTTATATACTAATTACATTAATGGTTTTAGGGATTAGGAATGCTATATTTTTAGGAAGTGTACCCTCATTTGCGTGGAGGAGGAGTGAAAAATCATTTTGGAAGAACCATCTTCAGTACGTCCGACCGAGATTCGAACCTTGATCTCTCCATCTTCGGCAGTCTAGTCTGCTGCGAGAGTAGCGCCTTAGACCATGCGGCCATCGAGGCGGGTTCTGATTCTTCACCTGTTTGGCAAGAATAAGATAAGCCGCGGTCGCAATCGATCTCGAGAACATCTTTGCAGCAGATTGACGACTGTAAATCGAGGCACTTTTGTTGTTTTTGTGTAGATGCTTTGTAACATGCTACATAAATTGCAAGGAGATACGTTCTCTGACATGCAACAGGAGACAACATGTCACATGGTACATGTTGTCTCCTGTTATCTTGGTGTAAAGCCGCCTTTAGACTCGTATCAAATATAAATTACTAGATTGGCCTAAAATATTCCTACAATTTCCGTTATTTATACTGTAGAAAAACCGTTGATTGATAAGAATGTGTGAAAATAAGATGTTTAACTTGCCAAGTATACTTTCTAAAATCGGCTCTTTGAACCTTGTAAGATATACGTTGGAGGGTTTGGTAAAAAACTACATGGTAATTTAGGCATTGCAAGCTAAATGCACACGGATATGACCAAATTATAGTACTGCCATGTTAGACGCTTAGTAAAACGTATTCGTGTATAATTCTCAACATATCTTTTTCCAGTTGGCAAAATTACTCTGCATTTATAATTTGTCACAGAAGCATTTATAATTTGTCACATAAACTACATGATAATCTTGATTGGTGGAAAAAGGTACAGCCGGTGAGGTTAGGCAAGAAACAATAGAAAACGAGGACAGGAAGGGGGGGGGGGGGTCTAA
>CABFWB010004630.1:0-16061 GCA_902151455.1 Timema bartmani
GCAATACTCCGGTTATTCGGTCGTGATCTTGTATGCAATACTCCGGTTATTCGGTCGTGATCTTGTATGCAATACCCCGGCTATTCGGTCGTGATCTTGTATGCAATACTCTGGTAATTCGGTCGTGATCTTGTACGCAATACCCCGGTTATTCGGTCATGATCTTGTATGCAATACCCCGGTTATTCGGTCGTGATCTTGTACGCAATACCCCGGTTATTCGGTCATGATACAGCCTTTAAAAAAAGTAATATTAGCACCGCCTCTTTTTTTCTTTATCTTTAGGACCGCGTCTTATTACCCTTTCAACTTATACGCTTGCATACTAATCATTACTTTTAAGTGCTAGGGATGAGAATGGTTGAATTTAGAGGACGTGTACCCGCATTTTCATGGAGGGAGAACTTAAAAACACTTATTAAAAGTCACCCTCAGTGCAGTCAACCAGGATCGAACCCCGATCTCCACGTTTAAGGCAATTAGATCTATTGCTAGAGGGACGCCTTAGAATATGCGACCACCAAGGTGGGTAGCACCCCGTATTACTACCTGTTCAGGTATGTACTAATTATACGTTATGGATGAGTAAGGTTGAATTTAGAATAAGTGTACCAGAATTTGCATGGAAGTAGAGTGGGAAACCGTTTAGGAAACACCCGACCAGGATTTGACCCCTGATCTCCCCGTCAACAGCAGACCAGTCCAACGCGAGAGTGACGCCCTAGACCGTTCGGCCACTGAAGAGGGTAGTACGTGGATAAACCGGATGGGTTGTAAGAGGGGGGTGAACTAATGTTTGGATATCTGATAAAACCTTTTCCGATTTATTTTTAGAACACCGATATTATGAGTTTTTAAACTCCGTTCCTCTTGCAATCAATCTACCGGTGTTCCTCAAGACTGAATTATTTCTTCTGTTCTTAGAAGAAGAAGAAGAAAAGAAACATAAAGAATAACATTCCTCTGTTTTCCTCTGTTGTTGAATAATTCGTGCATCGGGGATTGAAAAGGACAAGAGGATAGCTGAATTATTTGTATCACCTCCGATATGTAGCAGGGAGTGAGACGGAATTACTCTGAGATTACTTATTTCTTTTTTCTTTTTATCTATTATTGTCTAGAAGCCGTGACGAATGGGAAGTGGGGGAGGGGATAGACGAAACAAAAGAGTTGGAAGAAAAAGTGATCTTTCCTTTAATCAATAAACCTATTCTTAGATAGATAGATAGATAGATAGATAGATAGATAGATAGATAGATAGATAGATAGATAGATAGATAGATAGATAGATAGAATATATTTACTTTCTTTTATAGAGAAAGATTGTAATCGTGAACATATTTGACTTTGATAATATGATAGGGGTTGTGGGGGGGGGAGGGTAGAGGGGTTACAGTTTTGGGTTGTGTGTACTGGGGACTAAAACCCAAAATGAATCAAGGCAGAAGAAGACAGGGGACGTGAGTTAAAGAAAGTATTTGTTCAATATGTATAGCAAACAATTTTATTTTTCTTAGAATCCATTCATTGAAGATAAGTAAATTAGATATAAGTAGATTTGTTCCCTCGATTCTGAACGAAAAAAGTGTTCAAGTAAGAGGAGAAAAATGGAGGAAATTAAAGGAGGAAGACTGATGGAAGGGTGGAGGAAGATGGAGGCATTTTACTAAACTGAACCCGGCTACAGGCTGGAAAAGGTTGATGATGATTATTATTAAGTAAAGAACCGTTTCTGGTTCTAAAAAGTCTGTATATCAGATGTTATATTTATATTAGTTGGTTTTAGTATTTTATCTTCAAAATATAAAATTTGGTAAGTATTTGAATAATCATTTGGAAATTGTGGGGGTGGGGCAACTCGTAGGATGGTGGTAAAGAGCTCATTTTACAAATATCGAGCTTAGGGAAGGGAACAAATTAACAGTTTTCCTCTCACTTGCATTCAATTTCCTGAAAATCTCCTCTAAGTTTCCCCTTCCTCTAGAAAACTTAACGTCAGGGCAACACCAATATACTCCCGGACTTGGACCCAAGCCATAGGTGCTGACGTCAGGGCAACACCTACATATGCCTGGACTTGGACCCAAGTCATAGGTACTAACGTCAGGGCAACACCTACATATGCTTGGACTTTGATCCAAGCCATAGGTGCTGACATCAGGACAACACCTACATATGCCTGGACTTGGACCCAAGCCATAGGGGCTGACGTCAGGGCAACACTTACATATGCCTGGACTTGGACCCAAGCCATAGGGGCTGACGTCAGGGCAACACCTACATATGCCTGGACTTGGACCCAAGCCATAGGGGCTGACGTCAGGGTAACACCTACATATGCCTGGACTTGGACCCAAGGCATAGGTGCTGACGTCAGGGCAACACCTACATATGCCCGCACTTGGACCCAAGCCATAGGTGCTGACGTCAGGGCAACACCTACATATGCCCGGACTTGGACCCAAGCCATAGGTGCTGACGTCAGGGCAACACCTGCATATGCCCGGACTTGGACCCAAGCCCTAGGTGCTGACGTCAGGGCAACACCTACATATGCCTGGACTTGGACCCAAGCCATAGGTACTGACGTCAGGTCAAATCCTATCAATGCCTGGCCACTAGTTATTTATGAACACATATATAAAATTAAATTAAATTAATCAATATATTATTATATAGTACGTCACATATATCCAAGTAAATTCTAACGCTACTCATTCTTCTCCCCTAGACTACCTATCTAGAAATGATGTTGGTCATTACTGGCACTGGAGCTACCTGATAAAACCACAAGTTCAACTCGACCAACGCCGGGAAACACTTCTAACTGGGCCAGACGACAAAGTAATGGCGATGTGATCATTATGTAAACTTTATAGTCCTTGGTATATTTATTGCAATTATCTACCTCTCTCTTTCTCTCTCTCCCCCCTCGTTAGTCATTAATTATTGGTAGAAATAATTACGAACATTAATCAGAGGAATAAACCATTTACAGACATTACATCTCAGTTTCTTTTTAACGTCCGTATTTAGGTCATTGAACCCTGTTAAATAATAATTTATATTTACAATGCACGACGTCTAGCTCCTTTGTATAATATGTTATTTAAATATAAAATTTAATATTTTTTTAAACCTGCAGTACATTTTAAATTACATATTCGTTTTTGAGGAAACTATAAAAACATTATTTTTTTAAATCATAAGCAACTTTATTAAACTATTTTAGCATGCTTTTTTTTTAACATGACTATACATACACATCACTTACCGACTGACTTAACCTGAGAGCACAACCAACTCCAGCTGTAAACAGATTGAATATAAGTAGCGGAACAAATATATATATATATATATACAGGGATATTTATCAACTTAACGTTCACTTAAATAACTTAACGCAATATTTGTCTAAGGGAGATTTCACACGTTAAGTTACTTTATGTCAATGGTACCACGTGTTCTATCCAGCCAATCATGTTGCAAGCAACGTCAATATGGGTAGTTAGTACTTCATTTGTTTGTTAACAATGTGTAGACGCCTTCTTTGGTTTAGTTTATTTAGTTATGTATATATAAAATATATAATCATATATATACAATATACGTTAATGTAATAGGAATGAGGAAGGTATAATTTGAGAGGAAATGTACCTGCATTTTCGTGGAATTGTAGTGGTGATACTATTTAGGAAATAACACTCGTAGAACACCTAACTGATATTCGAACCCTGATACCTATATATGTGGGTCTGGAGTATTTGGATAGTATCTAGGTCAGGTGTTTTGGCGGGTGATATTTCCTATAGTTTACCACTCTCCCTACATGAAAATGGAGATTCATTTTTTCTAAATTCAACCTCCCTCACCCATAACACAATAGTGTAATTATTAATACATAAATGTGCAACACTAGTGAGAAATAATACGTGATGCTATTTTTAAAAAATGTTAGTGGAGAATCAGGCTCACAACAGATTCATGCCCTGATGATGAAGTCATTAACAGTCATTACGTTAAGCCTACCAATTTAAAAATTATTTTAAAACTCAGGAAAACCCCTTAAAACTTAGATATAAACATGCATATCAAATTATTAAGGTTCTCAACTGGAATCGAAAGAGTTCTACCTGCCCACGTAAGATTTCCGTCCTCACCCTTGCCTCAGAGCTTCGCGTGTAGGGTTAAGTCACCCCCTGTAATCTTAGGGGGGGGGGGTAGAGAGTGGCAGGTGAATATATGGAAGGGGCAAGGGTGTATGTATGGAATATTGATTTCATGGCTCTACTTACCAAAATGGGTATAAATCACGAGATTGGATTGGTTTAGACGCGATGCCCGCGCGGCTTATCTTCTCCCAAAGGAATATTAAATCCCTCTATATCGCTTGCGCTTAAGGGCTCCGTCTCACTCCCACGGAAATAACTTAATATGTGTAGGCAATATAACTTGAACCAGTTGACGTACCGTAGAACTTTAACCAGGAGCTATCATAAGGAAACTATTATATTTAAGACAGATCAAATTAAAAATATTTGATAAATAATTATTCTAAAATGGAAGACTATTCTATTGATCCTAATTTTTATTTTCACTCATTAAAAGAAAGTGCTACACAATTTATAAAAGGAAATACACATTTATCTTGTTGGTAACACTATGAATCTAAAAATAATTGATAAATAATTATTCTAAAATGGAAGACTATTCTATTGATCCTAATTTTTATTTTCACTCATTAAAAGAAAGTGCTACCAATTTATAAAAGGAAATACACATTTATCGTGTTGGTAGCACTATGAATCTAAAAATAATTGATAAATAATTATTCTAAAATGGAAGACTATTCTATTGATCCTAATTTTTCTTTTCACTCATTACAAGAAAGTGCTACCAATTTATAAAAGGAAATACACATTTATCGTGTTGGTAACACTATGAATCTAAAAATAATTGATAAATAATTATTCTAAAATGGAAGACTATTCTATAGATCCTAATTTTTATTTTCACTCATTACAAGAAAGTTCTACCAATTTATAAAAGGAAATACACATTTATCGTGTTGGTAGCACTATGAATCAATGTAAAATATGGCTCGTAAGATCAAGCTTGTTTGTAGATTAAACCAGTGAGAAGATATATTAATTTTCTAACTATTTATTTTTAGAAATGTTATATAAAAGGTTCTGTCCGCATTATATACGACAAAAGAATGTGTGTAGTATTTTTTATTACTGATAGTAAATAACTTGCCCTCTATTATTATTTTGTCCATACAAATATTGTGAGTAGAACGTTCGCTATTCTCTACAAAGAGAAATTTAATAAAGAAATCAGCGTGCTATTATTCTAGGTTGACATATTTTTCTCTGTGTGTGTGTTTGTCTGTGAATCTGTAAATGTACAGATCATTTTAATCTAAAATGATTTATAGAATATATTTTATATTGTTATAGACATACCATGAATATATATTGTTACTAAGGTATGTATTTGTTTATATATATTTAATACTTTTAAAAACTGAGTTTTTATTAAACTCATATTTTTATTCTATTGAAATATTATGAAGGAACAATCCTTGGGTAGAAAGAAAATCCCATGATTTAATCTTATCATCAACTCAGTTACAAGTTATTGTGTTATATTTTTAAAAATTCATAGCACCCATTCGTGCTATATAAGGTATCTACCAAATTATGTAAACCATATTTCATGACTTTTTCATGACCTATATGTAAATATCCATTACTGAAAAGTGTTTTTGTTTTTTAACTTATTAACTATCCCCAAAAATTGAAATTTTAATTTGAAATTTCATAAATTATGATTTCTAAGATTTTCTTATTTCTGAATTACGTCATTACTGGGTAGTGATATTGTAAATTTAAGATAATTTTGAACACAAACACCAAAATTATTTTTATCTGCACCGTGAACTTAACTTACAGAAATTCACCATCTTAAAGCTTCTTTTTTTATACCTTTTAATGACTTTTATGACCAAAATTTCATTTAATGACATTTCCATGACTGGTAAACACACTATATAGTATGCAAACACCACAATAGGTGCAAAGATGGTGGTGGTGATTTTTAAAAGGAATGCACTGGCATTTGCAAGTAGAAAAAATGGGGAAAACATTTAGGAAAAAAAATAAAATCATTGTACTTATCCAGGATTCAAATCCTGACCACTCAGTCACCGACTAACCATATTAGACGAGACTGTCGTCTAGTCTGCATGCTCACTAGTGTGAGGCGGTCCCAGCTGAATGCTTTTAGCATATCTGTATTTATTTTTTTTACTTTTTTCCCCTCGAATAAAATAACTCAGCTGTAATATCTTCACCGGTGATCACGTGGCCTATGGCGTCACTCCCGATATAAAGGACTCCTGGTGACGGGTAAGTAGGGGTTAGATTCTCGGCTTGGTGTGATGGGGGTTATTTTTTTTTATATATATTATAATGTAGTTGATTTTTGGACTGCTCTCATATATTTAAAAAGTCATGGATGAAGGTATTTTTCTTTAAAGTATCGTATGTAAATTATCCTTTTACTTCATCCATGGAGAATCACGCGTTTTCGCAGAATAGTCTGTAAAAGGATTTCACTAGAAAAACTTGTTTATTTTTCTCAAAATATAACTCCGCAGTATTTAACAAACTAGCAAGAAAAGCCAGCTCCCTATATACAATAGGAAGCTAGCTTTCACTGCACCTGTTACAAAGAAATACCTGATTGGTTACTCTTGACAGTGTCATGAGAGGTCCAAGCAAGGGACACATCCGCATATAATGTAAATGTACGTAGAAAGATACACAGAATGTGCCGGTGAAGTAGAGAGGGTAGACGTAGAGAGAGGGCCGGAGTAAACATACAGAAAGTGTCACAGAATTAGCGAGAGTAGACGTAGAGATAGAAAATGTGTGTAAACGATAAAGTGAAGAGTAATCACAGTCAATACAGAGTTTAATTTCAACAAAGTGTAAAGAATGAAATAATAAAGCGTGTACAATATAAACAGTTGTATTAATATCATCAACATTCCATATCACAATAATTGGCACTCGATCACGGAGCTATAAAAACCAGTTATATCACTAACATTCAATTTAATCAGAATAGGCTCCCCATCGCGGGACAATTACTTTATCAAACGCCGATAACGTTACAAATGTCGCCCAATCGCGGGGCAATTACATAATTACATCATCAATCTTCGATATCGTTACAATTGTCGCCCAACGTGGGGCAATTACGATATCAAAATCGTCGATAACGTTACAATTGTCGCCCAATCGCGGGACAATTAAATAAATAAATCGTCAATTAACTAAAATGTTACAATATTTAGCACCGCGTCTTACTACCCGTTTGTGTTGATACGCCTATGTAGTAATTACACTAATGGGTTAGAGATTAGGAAGGCTTAGTTTAGCGTAGACTCACCCGCATTTGCGTGGATGGAGGGTGAAAACCATTAAGGAAAAACTGCCCTCTGTAAACCCGACCGGGATTGAACCCTGACCCCCTTCCCCCACCTCCGTCTTAGGCATTATAATCCAACCCGAGGGTAGTGCATTAAAACAAGCGGCCACCAAAGCGGATCATTTTTATTTAAATGGTTTTCCAATCTCTCTATATTTATGAAATTTCGGGTATATTTTCTCTAAATTCAACCTTCCTCTTTCCTAACACAAAGTAATTAGTACATATGCGTGTCACATAAACAGTTATAGTAGGATGCGGTGATAAAAAAATAAAAGTAAAGAGTATCATGTAAAGAAGTATTGGTATATGAAGGAAAAATATCGATGTTTTAATAAAGTATCGATACTTTTTTATTCCAACTCGAGCGTATCGACACCATACAAGTTGGGAGAATGAGTCAAGAAGGTTAGAGTTGGGGGTGGGTCGTATAACCACATTCACCCCCTTATCCTCCATCGGGTTGAAATCTCCCCACCCCTCCTCTTCCAGACTGTGAGTATTGGGCTCAGATCCATCTGTAGCGAGGAGACAACACCATCTCTCATTGGTGGACAGCTTCGATCAGTGGCGTAGTGACAGAGGGTGTCATAGGGTGAGCTCAGAGATATTAACCTGATTTGGTTTAGAAAGTAGGGTTGGGGGGGGGGAGTAAATGGTAGAGGTTACTAAATATCCAATATATACTGTAACGTTATACTAAAAGTAATTGTAAATCAATTTATTTTAAATATCTCTGGGTTTCTTACCCCTAAGTCACACTTCGCTACTCATCTGGACTATATTCATTTAAAGTAACAAGTTTTTAAGGGTTTTTTTCATATGTACTTCCTGAACCAACTGGTTATACATTATACAAACACACGAGATATAAGCTAATATAAATCCATCACAAACACAACAGCCAGACCCTCTGACGTTAATTCATCACTGTGAAAGAGTAAACCAACATTTCTCCAATGATACATGCTAGAGTATCGAACTCGTTACCTTTAGCTCGGTAGGCAGACACGCTACCAACTGAGTTAAAGTATCGGATGATAAAAAAAATAATGGAGCGGTAATGAGTAAGATAGGGTATTAGATGAATTATACTGTATCTGCATCTGCGAGGAGGGAAAGTGGTAAACCGCTTACTGAGGGGAAACCAACCTTGGTACACCTGTCTGGGATTCCATCCCCGACCTCATATGTGGGTGATGGCCTAGCTAACTTGAGTGATAAATCATATTTTCAGCAGCTTTTAGGAAGATGTGCCAACCTTTCAGCTAACACATCCAGTCTTGAAACCAGTGCTGGTGGATACGCGGTATAAGACGCCAGGCTTTAAATGGGTTGTATTTCCTGTGATGAGGAGTTTGGGAACTACATCACGTCTTACTGGACTTGAGGTTGTTCATCCCATTTGTTTTCCCATTTCTTCTTCGCGCTGATACACTTTATTTTATAACCGTTTCGATGGTCTGAGGCGTCACAATGGTTTTCTACTCTGCCTCCACGCAATTGTAGGTTCACATCCTCTAAATGTAGCCTTCATCATCCCATTCACGTTAGCTAGCTAGTTAGTTTCCATATAGCCAGAACTATTAGTGTGACGCAGTTCTAATGAAACAGCCGAGTCTAAACTTCACTTCTCAATACAATCTCATTGAGCAAATCCTTTGTTTTAAATTAAATAAAACATTTTACTTTCTCTCGACCCCTCGAAGGGGGAAGAAAATCCCGCTTTAAATTTTGATATTTGTCGACGGTTCATGACCCCCTCAAACAGAAAAAGTGGTTTTGCGATGCCGTCTCTTTGTATTTCTGTTTGTTTGTATCTCGAACTAGATTCGAAACCTTTTTACCGATAGGGATAAAACTTGGTATTCAGTGTTTAAATAAGATCCCCCCCCTCCCCCGATATTCTTTTAATTATATATCCAGCCCTAAAATTAAGGGTAGTTTAATCATGAGAGAAAATAGAAAAAAGTTAATTTCTAGAAATTCACTCAAATGATTTTGATTAGAATTGGTATCTAGGATTTGTTTAAGATTATAAACAAAATATCATGTTTAATTTTTCCGGGAAAATTAACTATAGGGTACTTTACGTAAGCGGACATCTCCAATTTTGATCACATCCCCGCAATTCTTTGAGATACTAAATAATTTATCATTGCAAAATTGTAAAGCTACTTTTTTTTAATGTATTTTAAATATATTTTTTCTGGAACTAATAGTTCCGGGCTATAAAAATATATTTTTTTAATGGAAGTTTAAGTAAATACAGTTGATTTTTATGCTCTGTGGTGGAGTGAGATTTTTTTTTCTCAAAATGATTCTGTAACCGTGTGTATTATTTAGTTTCACGTATCTTACTAGTTATGAGTTAGTATCAGCATTTTTAGGTAAAGTAGCGATAAATGTTGTATGGTGCACCAACATGTACTTTATTTGTTTATGTTTTTAATGTACTTTAATGAAAGTGAGAGTACATTTCTTATAAATCCTACCTTCCTCTTCCCTACTTCATTAGTTTAACTAATAGCGTTGACACTTAGAAAAATTTGGTGCAAAAAAGAAAGCACCCAAATAAAAAACCCAAGATCAGAATAATAATATTTTAGGAAGTCACTAAAACACACCCGCATAAATATGCCGTCTAGACGGTGACTAGGATCGAACACGTGTTCCATTTAACTAGTACGTAGTCCTCTCTTATAACCACTCAACCTTGCGGTCAAGCGAGCTACCCCTTTATCTAGTAATATAGGCAATACACTCCACTTTGTGGTCGCGAAAAGTAGTTCTCAAACAGCCTCCCCCCTTCTGTTTCCGTCCCCCTTAATTCGTTTGTCGATTCTCATCTCCAACAGTGCGGCCAACATAACAACACTAAATGTTCCTCGATGTCGGACCAACACGGAATTAACTTTAATTTCTCTTCAAACCAGTTCCTTCTCTTCCCTCGCTAACCCCAACCACGTTAACGACTTACAAACTACAATACAGTCTTGTTTTGTTCTCTTTTTCCTACAGTTCTTTTAGATTCTCTATATTCTCTTTTTTTTTCTTTTTAATCTACTCGTAGAACGAGTTTACGTAGAATACGTATTGTGTTGTATACGAGATTAAGACTTATTGTGTAGGAAACTTTCTTACAGAAATAAAACATCTGATTATGAGATAACTTTTTATGGTTTACCTTATCAAACTTTGCTGGGTTTTTTTCCCCTCTCCATTTTTCTTTGTTTTATCAAATCGCCATTTAGTGATAAGTTTCTGACAGCTACTCAATATGATTTAATATACGTTAAATCATGTTCTTCAGTTGTAGTTATTGAGCATAGTATAAATAATAATAATAATAATAATAATAATAATAATAATAATAATAATAATAATAATAATCGAATTAGATTTTGTTCCCACCAATCACAGAAAAATGTGTTTACTAAAATGCATAACATTTAACAGATGTCAAACGAAGCCTTTATTGATTGTATTTTATTAATTTTAACATCGCCGGACTGACCTCTTATTAAATTGATACAAAACACTCTGTTACCAAAAAACGTAAATCAGAAAACCTCCTTTCCATTCATTTTCTGGTTCGGGCGTAATATTTTACTTAATAACCCGAATAATCGGGGAGTGAGAAGGCTTATTAACCGGGATATTAATACATGTGATTAGGCTACTCTCGGACCAGATATATCATTGATGTGCACTTTTGCATTATTAACTTGATAAAATTAAAAATAATATAAGTTAAATATATTTTAATTTAAAATAATTATATTTTTCACTGTTGTTTTTGTAGAGCAACCTGGCTTTTGGGATCAAGTCCCATTAAATAATGTTAAAAATTAGAATAAAATCATAATAAGTCTTCCACGTAGAGTGTAGCGGTCTTACCTTGACTTATTACACTATGACCCTATCTAATAGCTTGCACCATGGCGGAAACAACCAAGGTAGCAGTCTTACCTTGACTTATTACACTATGACCCTATCTAATAGCTTGCACCATGGTGGAAGCAAGCAAGGTAGCAGTCTTACCTTGACTTATTACACTATGACCCTATCTAATAGCTTGCACCATGGTGGAAGCAACCAAGGTAGCAGTCTTACCTTGACTGATATTGCTGCCAACATTGATGTATTATGATTGTTACTGTCGTATATATCAAAAATTACAGCTGCAGATCACATAACTTGAAGTATGAATACATGAAAGTAGATTAATAAATTGTATAGCAATTAGATAAGGTGTTACCTATGAAAATTGGGCTGTAGCTTTCAGGGTGAATGGAGTGTATGTGTCCATCGAGATTTAGATGTTACCATTTCTCGGTAAACAAATTTACCGTCTCCGCCTAAATTGTGCTGAAAACCAAAGACTGACTGGTTTGTTTTTATTATTCACGTAAAATAAATTATTTTATAGATTCGTGTATGGTATTCTTTATTTACTGTTTCTACTCACGCTAGCAGATAAACAAAAATAAATATGAATTTACACAGATAAATATATTATGTTTTTTTTTATTCAATACTAGAACTACGAGCAATGACTTAATAAAATGTATATAATTATTTAATATCCATAGAAGTATTTTTTATTCTACACGTGCTTAGTGAATAACACAGAACAAAACAGTATATACTACCTAAGAATCTAAAACTGAACCAAGTCTCTATTTATAGCTATATATTAAAAATTACCCATCCATGTCGGTGGAGAAGTAGTGTATGACGTTAAGTTCACAGTAGACCGTATTACCTGTGCCAATTTTGATCAGGGATTTTTCACAAGGTTTATCATGAATTCATAATTTTTATATAATCTCCACACTAATGTAGGTGCATTTTGTCTATATTACCTCATAGTCCCTACTAATTGTATTTTAAGTGATTAATAGCCTTAGAAGCATCTAACCCGAATGGGTAGTAAGACGCAGTGCTAAAAATATAGCGTTATAACGTTATAATTATAAAGATAGTATTTTCACTCTCCGATGTATTTTAACCACAAATTATAAACATATAAGACCGAAAAACATTAAAACAGTTATGTAAATATAGAACAACACACACTTTAACACTAGATAAAATTGTTAATATTATTTATTCAACCCCCAGATATTAAAGTTCCATGGCTCTCCTAACACAGATTATTTCTTGTTCTTCAATCAACCATAAGATATTAAAGTTCACGTGGCTCTCCTCACAAAGAATATCTCTGGTTCTTCTTACGCAGGTTCCTAGCGATCTGGTGGCCACTCAAGTGCCAGATCACAAAGAGGCGAGCGAGGATCATGATCGTGTTCATCTGGGTGATCGCGCTGACCACGACGATCCCTTGGGCCGTGTTCTTTGACCTGGTGTCGATCTTCAGAGACGCTCCCGAGATACAGCTGTGCCTGGAGGTTTGGCCCGAAGCTCTGGACGGGGACCTCTATTTCCTGATCGCCAACCTCGTCTTCTGCTACATCCTGCCCATGATACTCATCTCCATGTGCTACGTCCTCATCTACATCAAGGTACGACCTCTCTGACGTCGTACATTGGTTCAGTTAGAGTGGTGGGGATAAAATGCTTCCTTATTACATTCCTTTTTCTCAAAATGGTGGCCCCCAGTCATTCAGATATTACAAAACTTGCGTGTAAAATTGTACTGGATGTACATTTGAAAGTTACAAAGGACAAAACGGTAAAGTTAAATTTTACCTCAAATTGTGTTAGTACTGCCATCTGTTAGACAATTATTGAGCTAGTACTTTCATCTGTTAGACAATTATTGAGCTAGTGGTGCCATCTGTTAGACAATTATTGAGTTAGTGCTTCCATCTGTTAGATAATTATTGAGCTAGTGGTGCCATCTGTTAGACCTGTTAGACAATTATTGAATTAATGCTGCCATCTATTAGACAATCAGTGAGTAAGTGCTGCCATCTGTTAGACAATTATTGAGTTAGTGGTGCCTTATGTTAGACAATTATTGAGTTAGTGCTGCCATCTGTTAGACAATCATTGAGCTAGTGGTCCCATCTGTTAGACAATTATTGAGTAAGTGCTGCCATCTGTTAGACAATCATTGAGTTAGTGGTGCCATCTGTTAGACAATTATTGAATTAGTGCTTCCATCTTTTAGACAATCATTGAGCTAGTGGTGCCATCTGTTAGACAATTATTGTGTTAGTACTGCTGTCTGTTAGACAATCATTGAGTAAGTGCTGCCATCTGTTAGACAATTATTGAGTAAGTGCTGCCATCTGTTAGACAATTATTTAGTTAGTGGTCCCATCTGTTAGACAATCATTTAGTAAGTGCTGCCATCTGTTAGACAATAATTGAGTTAGTGGTGCCATCTGTTAGACAATTATTGAGTTAGTGCTGCCATCTGTTAGACAATCATTGAGCTAGTGGTCCCATCTGTTAGACAATTATTGAGTTAGTGGTGCCATCTGTTAGACAATTATTGAGTTAGTGCTGCCATCTGTTAGACAATCATTGAGCTAGTGGTACCGTCTGTTAGACAATTATTGTGTTAGTACTGCCGTCTGTTAGACAATCATTGAGTAAGTGCTGCCATCTGTTAGACAATTATTTAGTTAGTGCTGCCATCTGTTAGACAATTATGAAAATTTTCTAATGCACCTTAAATCATGGTTTAAAGAGGGCTCTGTCATAATTAAAATAATTTGGAAAAATTTTATGTTTAGGTTCTTATGGGGTTTGAGATGTAAAAGTTGTCATCCTGGCAAATTTGTGTGATTTGACCTTCCCCCAATTTCCCTTGTATCCTAAATGTGGTTTTTATTTTATCATACGGTGCAATATAACAATCGTAAAAAGATTTAGCTCGATATTATGATGAGGTTTTAAATTCCCTCGAGCTCAAACAAATGGGTGTTACGATTCAATATTTGTTTCTTTACTTCGAGGTAAAATAGTGATTTTAATTCTATCTTTAAAATTAAGAGTTGCTTTCCGATGACTCTAAGGAACACTCGAATTTTTTCGAAAATATCTTTATCAATTTTGTTTAAAATAGTATCTTTGGAGATACTATACATGATACATATTGATGTATTTTGGTTTTGGGAGAAAAATTAATCTAATTTTAGTTTGTTGATAGTCGAGTTCTTTAAATCGTAGTTTCAAACTGTAATAGACTAAATGAGAAACTGTGAACGATTCTGTCGTAACATTAATTGTTTCAAGGTTTGGCGGAGGGATATCCTCACAGACACAAAGGACGCTCAGATGGAAAGGATGCAGAAGAAGTCCAAGGTGCTTGTAACAGTAGTATGTGACATTTGTTTCAAGGTTTGGCGGAGGGATATCACCACAGACACAAAGGGCGCTCAGATGGAAAGAATGCAGCAGAAGTCCAAGGTGCTTGTAACAGTAGTGTGTGGCATTTGTTTCAAGGTTTGGCGGAGGGATATACCCACAGACACAAAGGACGCTCAGATGGAAAGAATGCAGCAGAAGTCCAAGGTGCTTGTAACAGTAGTATGTGACATTTGTTTCAAGGTTTGGCGGAGGGATATCCCCACAGACACAAAGGACGCTCAGATGGAAAGAATGCAGCAGAAGTCCAAGGTGCTTGTAACAGTAGTATGTGACATTTGTTTCAAGGTTTGGCGGAGGGATATCCCCACAGACACAAAGGACGCTCAGATGGAAAGAATGCAGCAGAAGTCCAAGGTGCTTGTAACAGTAGTATGTGACATTTGTTTCAAGGTTTGGCGGAGGGATATCCCCACAGACACAAAGGACGCTCAGATGGAAAGAATGCAGCAGAAGTCCAAGGTGAAAGTGGTCAAGATGCTGGTGGCGGTTGTGATACTGTTCGTCCTGTCTTGGTTACCCTTGTACACAATTTTTGCCAGGATAAAGTTGGGTGGGAAGACGGCCCGCTGGGAGGAAGATGTAATACAGGTATAGTTTTAAAAACATCAAGTAGCTAGTACGGTGCATTGCCTCACCTTGGATAGAGACGGTGTTGTAATTCCCTTCTCTCTCTCCCTCCAACCCCAGGTATTTCTTGGTGACTACGTGGCTCTTCACTCTCCCTTACCTGCATTTCCCCTGATATTTTCATCCCCCTTCCCCTCCCATCCGTGAAGTCATTGACTTTATATGACGTCATCAGAATGCTGCAATCACACCTTCCTTGGTGATGACCTCAACAGAATGTTACACTCCTGCAAATTTGATATTTTTCCCATTTGAATTTTTGCCCCCATTATATTTTGGTTCGAATCCTTGAGAGGATACAGCGCGTTGTTTAGCGAGGAGTTTGTGTTATTTTTTTTATCGGTTTGAGGAGTGCCCATTTGGTTTTGGTTAGTTAAATTTTATTTTCGGGCGTTGGTCCCTTTTTATTTTGGTTCAAATTTCTTAGGGCTTCGGTGCGAGCCCTTCTTATTAACTCTTCTCCATCCCACACTGTTCTTTGATCAAATTTCAACTAATTACCCCCTACGTGAACTGGTGATATTAAGTGGTGAATCGAGGTGTTTGACCTGATATAGATAATTCCGTTAACTTCCCCCCCCCCCCTT
>CABFWB010004630.1:19321-32493 GCA_902151455.1 Timema bartmani
TATATATATATAAACAAGAAGTGTATAAAATATCTTATTAATTTTAATCTCAATTCACATAAATAATCGGTTAAAAAATCTTGATAAAACTCCTCCAAGAACATTTGTTATTAAAATTAGTCCTAAAAAATTAAACACTCCAATTTTTTCACTGCTATAATAGTATTTTGACAAAAAGCGAACGAACACGACAGTATTTAATATATTTTTTATGATCATATTCGCCAATAAAGTTAAAACAAACTTGACTAGACAGTGACGCAGTTCTATTTTTTTAATATTGTTTTTTTGTAAGTAATCCAATTTGAGGGGTTTTAAAAAATCTTTTTTTTTATTAAGATAAAATTTAACGGAATAATTTCAAAAATAGTAAATCCAAGCTTGAACTTGCACATATTTAACTTGAGAATAAAATATCTTAACAGAGATTAGAAAGTTAAATTTAATTATTCGCATCTTAAAATAAATAAATATTTAAGTAAATGATTTATTTTGACTAAACAATTGCTAAAAAAATAAAATGACAAATCAATAATAGCACCCACCTAGATATTGTTTTCAAGCAGTTATCAAACAAACAAAAATTATTTTATCTGTGAAATGTTTCGTCATAATTTAGAAAGTAAAATTAAATAGCTAGGCTTAACTTGAATATAAATTTTAGTATTAATAAAAAAACTTAATTCTCTAATTTGTTAGTTCTATTCACTAAATAGGTCCTAAACGACGCTTTTTTTTCACAAATTTGGATTTTTTTCTTTATTAATATTATTTGAAGTATTTAGCTTGATCCTTTTAAACCGAATAATTATATTACTACACGATCTATAAACAATATTAAATCTATGACAGACACAACACCCATCCCCCGACCGATGATTCATCACTGTGAACGTGAAAACTCACATTTCACCCACTGTGAAAAGAATTCTGCCATGGCAGGAACTGAACCCAGGATCTTGAGCTTAATAGGCAGTCATTCTGACGATTGATATAATGTTTCAGAAAATTTGAATTCAATTTATTAACTGATTTTGGTTAACAAAGGGTCATTTTAAAGGCCTTTTTTTCCTATCAGAATCCAACTATATGGAGTAGAATTACAATATGAAAAAGGCCTCTAAGAAAATAATAATTCAATTAATTCAATTGTAAACTAGTTTCACTAACTAACCTCATTATTAAAGCTAATAATGCATCACAGATAACTTTTAATGCTGTAAACAAAAAATACATAAAATAATCACAGAGATTTTTCATTAGTTCCCCGCGTCATACTGCTCGTAATACAAACACTAATAAGTTATAGATGACGAAGGTAAAATACCTTCATTCGTGGGAAACTATTTATATATTCTATTTAAAAAGAAAAAAACTCAGTATATACATCCGGGATCTGAACCTCGGCCTTTCCTTCACCACTAAACCATACTAGATTAATTTGAATCCCTCTTCCACGTGTCAAAACCAAATTTAAAGAAAATTTATTTTGTTATAAATGCAACAGAATATTTTGCTTGATTATTTTACTTATTTTAATGCATTAAAATTTCACTGTGCAAGAATTTTTCTATTCTAGCTAATAAAGATTATATTTATTTCGAAGTCATTATTTTCATTTGATAATATTACTCTGAGAATTAGAAGGAGCTATATTTGAGCCCTATTAACTCCTTCTGAGACGATCTGTAAATCCATCAAATCACCTAACTTGGCAAGACTTGTCATTATTCTTGCTGATAAGATGTCGTCGAATAACACAAAACAAAATCTTGGTTTTTAACTCCTCCCCTTTATCTCTTTGACTTTTTATATTTATAATCTTAGAGCATGCAATAATAATAATAATATACATATTTTCTCTTCTCTCAAATTCATTCAAGTTTTAAATTCATCATGTAAACTACTCAGTATAAGCCATCATACCCTACTTTTAAATAAAATAAGCTTTGTATGGTAATTTAGCCCCCCTAACCCACTCCCTCATTTGCTAAATAATTAATTAGAGTGTTGACAATTAGAATAGACTTATATCATCTCAGTCATTTTGAGTTCTTTGATTTAAATTTGGAACATGAATAGTAGTCTCAGTTTGCCTGTCCATTATACATATATATATATAGCCTGGTAATTAATAATTGACGTTAGCTCAATAGAAGAACCTATCACCTCATTTTAATTATTATTTATTCAATTGATGTCCATTTTTTAAATTAAATAATATTAGAAACGAGATAATGGGAGGCAAGGATTTTCAAAAAAAAAAATATTTATTGTGCTTCTAAGAGAGAGCGAATGAAGAAGGGCGTTTGATAATTACGTTTTTAAGAAATATTGTGACACACGTTATTATAATAAAATAGTGTCAACGTAGTTATTTACAACTTGTAGATTGTGCTTTAACTTTGGGGACGTATTTGTTTAGTATTAATCAATAATATTATTTTTTTAAATTAATTTAAATTCAATAACTACCGTACATACAAAACCCGTGTTAATTTGTGCATAGAGTTTCATAAAAAAAAATGCACAATATAAATGATTTTATTTCGCCTCCAGACGCTTCTTATTTGGTAAAATTTAGCGTTTAGAATTATTTTTAAGACATTTTCTAAGCACCCTGCCTCTTTGGTTCTCTCTTGATTCTAAATTTTAAATATATATATATAGGATTAAAACAATATGTTTGTATTAAATCAAAACAAATGTATGCATTTATGTTTTTAAACTTAAGACAAATTTGTGCATACAGTTTCATAAAAAAAATGTACAATATAAATGATTTTATTTCGCCTCCAGACGCTTCTTATTTGGTAAAATTTAGCGTTTAGAATTATTTATAAGACATTTTCTAAGCACCCTGCCTCTTTTGTTTTCTCTTGATTCTAAATTTTAAATATATATATATATATATAGGATTAAAACAATATGTTTGTATTAAATCAAAACAAATGTATGCATTTATGTTTTTAAACTTAAGACTTTGTTCTGTTTATCACAACTTTTTGCCAAGTCAGCAGGCATAATTAAGCAGGTCAGTTTACCTTGTAAAGTGAGCGATAAATTAAATTAAACATCCCAATATTTTTTATTTTTTTTAATTCCTTGTATATTGTGTTTATCGTTAATATTAGAAATTGTTAAGTTAGAAATGCTACTAAATTTTTAGGAAGTCAATAAAATTAATATTAGGTGTTTTAAAAGTTAAATATTGTTTAACGTGTAAACCAGTGGTGTGCTTGTGGAATGTTTTCATGGGCTGGAAATTTTTGAATAGGCTGTACTAGTAAAGGGTGTCTACCATTTATAGCATCAAGTTTGTCCTTTAAAGCCAATACTTTAACATCGCTCAGTAATTTATGGTATGTGTGGTTGTTCAAATGGAAAGGTAAAAGGGGAGGATAATTTAGGAGTACAGTCCTGTTAAGAAAGGATGGCCTTGGAAACAAACATATGAGTCACCCCCGCTTTCAATTGTTTGCTGTATAAGTTTTGAATTCAAAGTCATCATTTGAGCCTAATATGTTGTTCGATTCTTCTTTTTGTTTGAAGAAAAGATTTTAACAACAAAGTAAATTTGAAAATTTGAAGTGCAATTTGTTTTTTATGAAAAAGATAGATATACAAGTGATTGAATTCATCATTGTAGTATTTTAGATATAAATAATATACATTATTATATTATAGAAAGTAATTTTATATCAAATTGATAGTGAAAAATCAAAAACATTGAAATAGAAATGTATAGAATTCTTAAAAACGTGAATTTCATGCATACTGCTAATTTAAACTTATTTCATTTTCTTTTCTAGGGTTATTTTGTGTGTACAAATTATATTAAACACTCTTTAAGTTCATGATATTATTTAAAATATCAAAAACTTATTTAAACAATTATAAACTTAAATTATCTGTATTTACTAACACTTTAGCGTAACTATTGATTAGAGATATAACTAACTTTTTTTTTTAAAACGAGGAACTAGTAATTTTACTTTAGTAAACATTTTAATATTTATTATATTATTCACATATCAGATATTTTGCAGAATTTATATGACGAATTAATTCATTTCAAACGCCACCGGTGATATATCTTTGTTAGCAAATTAATTTATTAATCTCATTTTTATATTGAAACAAATACAGAAAATAAATTAACCAATATCTTTTTTTTTACTTAAAAAAGACATGTAGAATTAAATGTATAATTTATGTGCACAAGATAATATATTATTATTGTGAAAATATTGTCTCTGGCTGTTCCAAACTCCACTATACCTTTTATTTTCAACATCAATGTTACTGAACATATTTAGTGATGAGCTTCAAAGCTATAGTGATAAGAATATATATTTAATGATGATTTTGTGAACAGTTGACTGATAATAAAACAAGCGCAGAAGTTGGTTTTAAAGTTATAGAATGTAATGAAATGAATATTTATTAAATATGCTTTGCAAGGCATCATTTCATCAAAGCTTTTACTTGTAATGTATAAATATAATATACTCGTCCTTATAAGTTTGATAAGCAATAAGCTAAATATCATAATTCAAGATAATTCTACCTACTATCTAAAACAACTAAATAATAATTTAATAATAAATGTTTTACTACCAATATCAGGTCAGTATTCTAAATAGCACTGCCACATTAAATATGTATTATGTTATTTTTGTTATTATTACTAAATGCATTCACATATAGATCAAAATATGAAATTGTGTGCGTCTGAAGAACACTACTGCCATTTCTTAAATGAAAGTTAATAATCAAACATATTTATAATTGATTTTTATGGAAAAGAATGATAAGGTAGTAATTGTGCAATGTTGTCTCATCAGATTATGACAATCCCATATGTAGATCACTACACTCAATAAGGATAATAATTAACTAAAATTATATATTTACATCTATTACTATTTCCGATCTGTGGTCAGTTTCTTATTCAAGCCATTTATTTTCCTTTACCGGCTTGCTAGGCCTGTCGTAGCTTCATATGCCTTATAATATATCTTAGGACTAGGACAGGCACAACATCCAGTCTCCAGTCGTTAATTTATCAATTTGAACGGGTAAACCCACATTTCACCAATAATACATTTTTTGGTCATGCCGGGAATCGAACCCGGGACTCTTAGCTAAGTAGACATACACGCTACCGACTGAGCTAAGGTATCTGACAGAATTATATTTAATAGCTGAAAATAAGTAAAATATAAATATTATTGGAATAAATGATAGAGAATATTTATATTACTAGAAGCTTGCATCTAAAATATTTAAATTGGATTTAATTGGGTGGACTAACAGTTGATTAGCTACAATGGCGGATAAAATTATCTGGTTTAACGTTCATACTAGTGTAGAATATTACAAATTCATACAAAGGAATGAATCTCAATTAATACTACAAACTTACAAATATTATAAACAGAAAATATTATAAGGAAGAAGATATCATTGAAAAAAAAGATTACCTTGACCATAAAATGTTGACCTTATAAAATAATATTTAATTGAACATATCCGGGCTGAAAAAAAACTAAAGAGTGTGGTTGTAATAATTTGTGCTCAGTATCAAATCCAATACACAAATTCTTTATTGTGTGTGTGGCTAGTCAAATGTCTAGGGAGGGGAAGAAGACTTTTTTTTTTTAATAGTACAGTCCCGTCAAAATGAGGTTTCCCTGGTAACAACCCAAGAGCCGCCACTTGTGTGACATTATTGGATATCCTCATCGTTTTCAAATTGTTTAGATAATTAATTTTAATAGTACAGTCCCGTCAAACTGAGGTTTCCCTGGTAACAACCCAAGAGCCGCCACTTGTATGACATTATTGGATATCCTCATCGTTTTCAAATTGTTTAGATAATTAAAAAAAAGTTTATGGCTTGAAAGATAAATATTCACTTGCCTTAACAATTTCCTTTAAAGACATTGGATTTGAGATTTAATTAACAGAACATTTTAGAAATAGAAAGTATATATAGAAATAAGAACAAATATATGATGTAGATCACATTTTTTTCTAAATGGTTTTAATTGTTTCTAAAGTACTAAGCCTAATATTTAATTTAAGACTAAAATTAACCCAATTGGTTAATAAATAATGGAGCTATGAATATTTTAATAAACTATGACCCGAATATAAGCAACACTTTTAGCAAGAAATACAATTTTTTTTAAAGTGTCCATGGTCCATTTATGCTGAAAGATATATGATAGACGAGCACATGAAAAGTGAATTGACGTGATAAAATGGGCGAAATATCCAAGAATACCACCACTAAAACACAATTGTTGAAAACTTTTTAAGAATTTTTTTTTATCACTTTGGTATATAATGGCACAAGTTTGGTTGAAATTATATCTTGCAAAGAGAAAGATCATGTTATTAGTTTCTTGAAAATATAGAAACAATCTCTTAGTGAGCATACTTGTTAAAAAGTTTAAAAGTGTCTTGCTTAGGAAAATAAGTTATTGTAATCTCATAACCATAGTGCTTTTTTAAGGATTTATATGAAGATACTAATTTTTTGAGAAGGTTTGTGGTGTTTTTTTTGTGGAGATGTGTTGTTTGTGAATGCATAGTTAAGGAAAATAGTAAGTGTTTAAAATTAATATAGATAGATGTTTAAATATCACATTAAGGAAACAAATTTATGTGCAAATCAATGATTCACAATAAAAATGGTTGAATTTATTTTTAATACAGTCTTAGTTTGTTAGTAGTTGCATTAGTAGTGGGTTTTTTTTAAATAAGATAATTTGTGTGTAAAATAATTTTAATTCATTTGAGTTTAAAATTTTTAGTTCACTTAATAAACATGTTAATTATTATGTTAGTGTTAAATATTACATTTAAGAAGATAATTACTTTTATTGCTTTTATTATTTACTCGTATCAAGTTATGGTTAGGGAATAAATGTATGTAAAAAGTTGTATTAATATGTTACTTCCAAATATTAAATGTATTCCTATTTAATTAGAACAATTTAGATAAGTTTAAATAAACACGCAAAGTAAAGTTTCTAGAAGAGTTATAGAAATGTGATATATCGTAATATAGTTTGGATATTCACAATCATCCTAAGAACTTTTTTTTTATTTGTTGTACCAAATATAAAAACCAACATTTCCAGGAAACCAATTTGATTTTTGAAGATATAAAAATATCTACGTGATTAATATATTAACGGATTATTTTTTAAATTAATCATTTGAGGAAATTAATTAATTAATCAAATTTAAACTATTCTACTAATACACTGTTTCCACATTTTATTTTTAATTTATTAAAAATAATCCATAAATTGTCATTTTTTGGACAATTTACAAAGATGCGAGGTAACGAAAAGCTTTAAGATATTTTACAAGAAATTAATCAAACAAATAAAAAAAAATGTTTATCGGCTTTTAGAAGTACCATTAGAGCCTACAAAACAATTACTCTACACTCAATATCTGCCAATTTTTAAGGATAACAAATAAATAACTTTTACTGTCAAAGGCATGAAACCAAAATATTAAGTACTGAAAAAAAAAAGTTGGCTTCTTTCGTAAAGAATGATTGTTTTTATGAAGAATATCATAGCTATATTTCACACCAGTTCAACTTAAATGGATATTCTTGATCAATTTGATTATATTTTTTTGCTAACCAAAAGTCATGGATTTATTAGAAAAAGCGTGAAATATTTAGCAATATATAAATATTACAAATATTGTGCTTTAATTGTTGTGGGTAGTTAAGAATGTATGTAGTGGAAATTATTTGCTGATATTGTCTCTGATTTTTGAATAGGCTTTTTATAAATTGAAATGCAAGGACACAATTTTCATATAATGGAAGTAAAATTTGAGTGGTTGTATGATTCTTAATAACCATGTACATCGATATATTTAATAAGGCTTTAGTTACTCTCAAGACTATTGTAGTGGTGACTATTTCCAAATGTATCCAATACATTTTATATAATATAAGTTTTATTGACCTTTCTCAAAGAATTTGTTCTATTGGTAGACTATTAAAAATGTCTATACTTAATTTTTGTTGGAAGCTTTCAACTAAATATATTCTAAGTTTAAGATTAAAAATATAACGAAAGCTATCATTATTTTAAATTCAATAAGTGTGTTAAAAATAACATAATATTGTATAAAGAAAAACGATTAAATGAAAAGAATATTCCCCTTGTCAAGGATATAAAATTGTATTGAAACTTACGTTTACGCTAAAATTTTCAATCTATATCGATAAAATTTATATTGTTTTGGTTTCTCATCACAATATCGTTATATTAATAATTTATGAATAAAAATATTGTCTAGTAAATTCGGAATTTTGCCAGATGTGTATATCTATTAAGGAAGGTTCGAACTTCAATTTGTCGTACACTGTTGCCAAAACTACAGCAACATAAAGATCATCTCCTTATGTCAAGCACACGAAAATAAAACAGGAAGATTCGGCAACAGGGGTATGATCCGTTGTCATGGAAACGCGCACATTGAGATAAATTGGGAGAAGCGACGGCTTTGTTCAAGTACCACCACAATTATTTGAACGACATTGGTACCAAGATATTTTTATCTTGAATAGCAAGCTGTTCAAAATAATGCGATGAATTAGTTCTCGTTTGTTTTACCGTATCTTGTTAATAATATGACCTTATATGTACTGCAGTAAAATAGCCTTATGGAATAACACAACACTGTATCTAGAATTATTCCCTCTATATAATGGATCTCCATATGTTAAAAGAAATTGGTGTTTAAGTAGACTAAACAACGTTGTCTTCTTTTATTCTGTTGAGAAAATAACAGTTTTGATGTTAGAGAAAATCGAAGTTAACCTGTAATAAATATAAATATTGTGATTAAACTAAATATATTCCCTTGAATGAGAATAATAAATCCCGCGTAAATGTGTAAAATATTAACTTGTTTGAAAAGAAATATGCTATTTAACTTCTCATCTTTCATGAATTAACAACCCAATAAATGTATTAACTTAGTTTTAAAGCTAATTGCTGTGTTATATCATTAAAGTTATATTTAGTTAATTCTCGAATTTATTTGTTCTAATAAAAGTTAAAATATAGTACAGTAGAGTCTTCATTATCAGAGGTTGTGAAAAAAATCTATGTTTAGTAATAATTGTCTAGAATGATGCTTTATTTACCGAGTTAGTTCCTATTGTACAGTCATCAAATCGTGATAGTCGATTGTTTATTTAGTAAATTATGTTTATTTTGTTTAATGTGTAGGTATCTATTTTACTCTCAGTCGTTATTATTTGATAATTTACAAACGTTATTCCGTAAAATCAGAATTTCCGGTAATCCGAGATAATATCGGTGCCGTCAACCTCTGATTAGCGAGACATTACTGTACTTAATTTACAGAAAGTACGTAGCGCTTGTTTTGTATTTATACTACTTGTATTATATTTGGTGTATTAAAATAGTGACTTTATTAAAGTGACTTATATACTACTAGTAAGTTTAATTAAAGCTAGAGAAGGGTCAAATACTATATTCCTTGAATCCTTATCCTAAATTTTCTTTCAAATCTCAAAATCCAAATTAGAATCCTTGAATCTATAAAAATGTACAATTTTTAGTTAGTATGAAAATTTTTTAAATTAATCTTGAAACAAGTTGTTCTAAGAGCTAGGTCATCATTTTAAAAGTGGTTTAGAGTTTTTTAATAATTATAATACTTTTTACCATTTAAATTAAATGTGTATTAAAATAATTTTTAATATAATTTTATATATAGTTGGTTTTTTTTAGCTATTTAGTACAATAAATTTAAATTTATTTTACAAGAGTGTTTATCCTAAATATTTCGCAACATTTATTTATACCTTTAGCGTTAACAATTTCCAGAAATTTATAAATTGCATTAAAAATAATGGTCATTCCAGTGAAAAAAAAAGTGAAAAAAATAATGTTGACAAATATAGCGTAAGCAAAACGGGAAAGATAAAGAAGGTAATACGTTCGCTAAATTTTGCTTACAAAAGGGGGAGGGGATTCCAAATGTCAAAAAAGGTGCTTACTTAATACTTGAATGTTCCCCTTAATAGGCCGCTTGTTTTGATTGTTTCACACAATTTTCCTCGTTGATTCTCATACAGTTACACGAATTACGCAAATTAAATAATGTGTAGCTGTGTGAAGAATATTAGTGAAGAGAAGCTAAAGAATGAAGATCGTGATAGTAAACTAAAAGATAAGTTTATACGTCTAACCCGTCTCACTTTCCAGGTCGAATTTACTTCTCTGTTACATTATTTTCCCACGGTTCTCGCATAAATATTTTAATAGGTAGAGCGTGCGACAGTTTATTGAATTCAACATGACAAGGAATCACAAATTACATTCGTTATTTTGTTATCAATAAGTCCCAAGTCACACAACTTACTTAAAGGCGTTATTTTCAGGCACTAGCATCTGTAGACCTGGATATATTTTGGTATCAAACGTGAATGGCAAAAATAAGTTAAGATACAGTTGAATTTTCATTGGAAGAACCTTACCTGATAGCTAGAAAAGAAACTAGATCTACTTTCATGTATTCATAGATCAAGCCACTTTATCTGCAGCTTTCATCTTTAATAGATAGTATCCTGTAAGTATAAGATAACACTAATAATATAGTGAAGTGTTATCAATATTGATGTAATTATATATTTTTTTCTAAGGGTTTCTTCCTAACAAAATCGTATTATAGTTTTAGTGTATTCTTGTTCTAATGCGTTCAAATTCTTATGTACTTTAAAACATTTTTTTTTAAATCATGGTTTGTATTTAATGTTAAACGTCTGATAAAACTTTAATTGAATCACTGTTTTAATATCAATATTTTGGTGGGCAAACATCATTTGCCATGAAAATATTTGTGTCTCGTTTATAATTTGTATTAATTTGTAAGACAAGATTTTATTTTTTGGTTGCTATTATATATTTAATGTTCATAAAAAAAGTTTCTCTTTTTATTCATGGGGATGGAAAATGTTGTTAAAATATAACATCTTTGTGTTTTGTTTTTAAATATTTAATTTTGATGTTAAAATATTTAAAATATATTTCAAAGTGTAAATAATAATGTCTATAGACATATTAAATTAAGTTTTTATAAACCCTTTCTTTTGGTTTTAAGTTTGATTTGATAGTCATAATTTTGTGAACTATGTGATGAGCTCATTAAAATGAGTTGAAATTTTCAAAGTAAAATAAACATATATAAATTAGTAATAAACCAAAGGTGAAAAATTGTCTATTTAATAAGCATGTACCATTTGTTTGGGCGCAAGGGTTGTAAGAATTCTGTAAATATGTGTCTATGATGGCTAAAATAAACAAAAATATGTATACTTTCATAGTCAATTTAATTTATGAACAGATAATTTCACATACTAATAATCCTTTTATACATAATATCAACATAGGAGTTTTTATTACTTACTCTGAACTCAATTTTAATGATAAACAGTATTTAATAAATCATGTAGAGCTGTTCAAATTACTCTCTCTTTTTTTGTATGATTACACAATTAGAAATTCTTCAGATTATTGGTAAATAGGTTTATAGAATTTACCCGTTATGGTTGTGCGCCTATGTACTAATTACGATAGTGTGTTAGGGATTAGTAAATTTGAATTTAAAAAGTGTATAAAAGTTTGCGTGAAGGGAGAGTGAAAAACGGTTTAATAAATACCACCCTCAGTACATCCGACTAGAATTGAACCCCGGTCTTCCTCGGTCTAGTTTATTACTAGAGTAGCACTTTAGACCATGCGGCCACCAAAGTGGGGTTTCTTAGTGTTTTATAAAATTAATGAATTACAAGAATATGAAACTATTTATTGGCAAATGCTTTATAGAATGAAGTATCATTCCACTTACCAATGAGAGGTTTACTCATCAAAGCAGTACAACTTTCCATAAATTTTTAAGAAATTTTAAACAAAATTTATATTTTTCTATCTTCACACCACTATGTTAACTTTAAAAAAATACCTCTCTGCCAACTCTATATCTATTTGTTGCCCCATATCACTTAAGATTTGGGTTATTATTTTTAACCAAAGAGAAATATGTTATCTACCGACACACAATCGAACACAAATCATGGTTTCCATGGAGATGTAAACAAAGAATGGTTGTACTGATAAGTTACTGCGCACACAGCAGAAAAGATGGAAATTGGCTCTGAAAAATTGGTTTTTGTTGGAAGTTAATATGTTTCTGAAATTTTTTAAAATTAGTGTTTGTTTGTCAAAATCGATTAAGAGGATTTCTTGTAATTTAAATTATAGGGAAAATATGTTTATATAATTACATATACATAATTGTATAGATATGATTACATATACACATAATGACTACATATATATTTAATTATATATAATTATTATATATTATCTAGCAAACAATATCCAAACATTTTATCCCAAAGTTTCCGGCGGTTTTTAGTTTTATGAGGCATATATTATAAAGTCATACTTACAATATTACGGAAAGCTTCTATTTACAAAATATTCACTGATTTATCTGATCGCCAAACCCTTCCTTCACCTCTGACAAGACGTGTATTAATCACAACTTGTATAATGTGAGGAATTCCAGGCCTCCACCGTGGTTCGGATCCCACGTTAAACTGTAGCTCCTACATTTTAATCTCACAATCACCCTACCATTACACATTAGCGTAAGTGCGTGTAACCCGAACGGGTAGTAAGACTCAGTGATGATGATAATGATAAAAATAATAATAATAATAATTTCAATTTCAATTTCCTTTATTATAGTGCCGACCAACAGTCGTAAGACCTATAACAGGCCAGCACTGAAAAGCACACAAGTACATACCCTACAATACATACATTTACATAAGAAAACATGATAGACAAAAAATGGCCAAATAATGCCATATACCGATAAACAACCACGAGACAAAAAAGTAGTTAATAATGATAAGAATAAAAAGTAACATTAAAAATAAATAACCAAATAGTGGTTAAAAGCAGTAACATTATGCAAAAAATAGATCAGAATATTGTAAACTTAAACAATGTAAACTTAAATAGTATTAAATAATATAGGCAGAACCTCTACAAGATAAATTATTGATATGGGATATCCTTAAA
>CABFWB010004631.1:0-16216 GCA_902151455.1 Timema bartmani
GGTTTAGCGTAATAAACACACCCTCAGTAAAACCTGCTAGGACTCAAACACTAAGATATAATGTACCGGGCTAACCAGTATGTACTGCCTCAATCTGATGCACATAATCAATACTCAATAATATATAATTTAACTAAAATATATATATATACAGATGTGTTAATGCATATCTCCATGTGTTACATATCATGCCCCGGAAACATCATAGAAAAAGAACGGCGCCATCAGAATTGTAAGACACTCTCGCTGTTCTTCTAACGTTGACCTTGACTCGTCGGAGTAATCAAAACAACTGACTGAAGTAGTGATATATCATTCGCGAACGAATGGTTTAAATTGAGCAGTTCCTCAAGTTGAACGAAATGAACTAGTTTACCTTATCGACATGAACTAGTTTTAATTCTAATTCTAATTAAAACCAAACCCACTTTTAATGGTAACCAAGTGTATATAGAAGATTCAAAACCAAACCAACTTTTAAAGGTAACCAAGTGTATATAGAGGATTTAAAACCAAACCAACTTTTAATGGTAACCAAGTGTATATATAAGATTCAAAACCAAACCAACTAGTAATGGTAGCCAAGCGTATAGAGAGGATTCAAAACCAAACCAAATTTTAATGGTAACCAAGTGTATATAGAGTATTTAAAACCAAACCAACTTGTAATGGTAACCATGTGTATATAGATTATTTAAAACCAAACCCACTATTAATGGTAACAAAGTGTAAATAGAGGATTCAAAACCAAACCAAATTTTAATGGTAACCAAGTGTATATAGAATATTCAAAAATCAACCAACTTGTAATGGTAGCCAAGCGAATATAGAGGATTCAAAACCAAATCAAATTTTAATGGTAACCAAGTATATATAGAAGATTCAAAACCAAACTAACTCTTAATGGTAGCCAAGCGTATATAGAGGATTCAAAACAAACTAAATTTTAATGGTAACCAAGTGTATATAGAGTATTTAAAACCAAACCAACATGTAATGGTAACCATGTGTATATAGATTATTTAAAACCAAACCCACTTTTAATGGTAACGAAATGTAAATAGAGGATTCAAAACCAAAGCAAATTTTAATATCAACTAAGTGTAGATAGAGAATTTAAAACCAAACCAACTTGTAATTGTAACCAAGTGTATATAAAGGATTCAAAACTAAAATAACTTGTAATAGTAACCAAGTGTATAAGATGATTCAAAACCAAATCAACTTGTAATGGTAACCAAGTGTATATAGAGAATTCAAAACCAAACCAACTTGTATTGGTAACCAAGTGTATAAGAGGATTCAAAGCCAAACCAATTTGTAATGGTAACCAAGTGTATATAGAGGATTCAAAACCAAACTAACATGTAATGGTAACTAAGTGTATATAGAGAATTTAAAACCAAACCAAATTGTAATTGTAACCAAGTGTATATAGAGGATTCAAAACCAAAACTACTTGTAATGGTAACCAAGTGTATAAGATGATTCAAAACCAAATCAACTCGTTATGGTAACCAAGTGTATAAGATGATTCAAAACCAAATCAACTTGTAATGGTAACCAAGTGTATATAGAGAATTGAAAACCAAACCAACTTGTATTGGTAACCAAGTGTATAAGAGGATTCAAAGCCAAACCAACTTGTAATGGTAACCAAGTGTATATAGAGGATTCAAAACCAAACTAACTTGTAATGGTAACTAAGTGTATATAGAGAATTAAAAACCAAACCAAATTGTAATTGTAACCAAGTGTGTATAGTGGATTCAAAACCAAAACAACTTGTAATGGTAACCAAGTGTATAAGATGATTCAAAACCAAATCAACTCGTAATGGTAACCAAGTGTATAAGATGATTTAAAACCAAATCAACTTGTAATGGTAACCAAGTGTATATAGAGAATTGAAAACCAAACCAACTTGTATTGGTAACCAAGTGTATAAGAGGATTCAAAGCCAAACCAACTTGTAATGGTAACCAAGTGTATATAGAGGATTCAAAACCAAACTATATTGTAATGGTAACTTAGTGTATATAGAGATCTCAAAACCAAACCAACATGTGAGTCTGTTACTTTCAGCTGTTCAGCCTACGTTAGAATTTGAAATAAAAAAGCTGTCAATTAGATATTCTTGGCCTTACATAAAAATTCAAGCCGAGCCTCATTAGTTACTCACTACACTAAATGTGGTTCAGAATCCATTCCAGGAGGTCACGTAATGTCAAAGACCCATAGTAGTCCATCTCACTCCAGCATTAGAGTTTATTGTCCTTGATGAGAAGCTATTGGTTCAAATCACAACAAGATTAAAGGATGGTTTTTCATAAATGTTTTTCTAACTTTCTCGCAAATGTGATAATGTTTCCTTTAAACATTATTTTTCTAATTCCCTTCTCAGTAGTATAAATATTATGGTAGCTTGAAAGGGTGGAAAATCAAAATAAATTTAGTTCTGTTTTGGTCCTCAAGAATAAATAAATGAAACACAATAAAAGTAAACAATTTTAAAGTATTTTACATGTTGTTGACAATAGACAATATTAGAACTCCAGTAATCCAAGTTAACTAAAAACACATTTTTTTTAGTTGTGATGTTATTTATGTAGCTACATAGAATAACTTAATAACTATTACTATTGCAATGCTAATGGAAAGAAATCCTAACAATTTTGACTTGTATTGTAATATGGAATTAGGCCCTACTTAATGTGTACATTTTCTATCACTAAACCTTTTTCTAACTAATGTATATCCTTACCACCACAACTAGAATTTTTATATTCAAAATCGAGTCAGCCCTCTTATTACAGGTAACCGAGGTTCCAATGTATATAAAAAAAATCCCTATTCCATAATATGATACAAAAAGTTTCATTAGTGTATGCTATTGTGGGAAATTACACAATCCTATTACAAAGAGGTTAGATGGTTCAAACTGATAATTATTTAGAATAGAAAGATATATCATATTTCAGGTGTTGACTACAAATTTTTGTTATTTGATGATAGATAGAACTTATAGTTTTTGACATTCCAGTCAAATAAACATGTCCCACTAATTGAAGTTAGTCATAGAACTAAATTAGAGACATTCTATTTTCAAAAAGTTTTACAAGCAAAAAAAACAGTAATTTATTAAAAAAAATTACGTAATTACCTTTTGGCGGATCTCATACTCGACAACTCGAGCCCATACTTATAAAACGCTAGTATCTTGCCATGGGCCATAGCCTCCATACTTCCAAACTGGTTTGAACACGTTGATGACCGCATTTACTTTTAAGGCCTACCTTTTATTGTTAAATATTGAGGATCTTAAAAGCTAATAAAATATATATGGTTCTTAAAGATTGAGTAATTTTAATAAATAATTTTAATTGAATAATCAAATAGTAGGCATCCTTTCTATGGTCAAGCAGTATATGATTAATAAGTCTTTAGTTGTATCATATTATTGAGTGCTCAAAAGTTTGCATCACTTTAGGGGTTCTCATAGTTGGTGAACGTTTATTCCTATTATTTGTGTTTTAAAACAGGTAATATCAATATATGAGTTTTATGAGCATGTTATTTTTTAATGTTACTTCTTCTTGAGTGTTTTAAGGAGAAGCTTCATTTATAAGGTGTTAGATGGTTAAGTGGATAACATTCTACAATTTAGTTGATGCTCTCAATGATTTCTAAATCCGGCTTTGCATTTTATAGGGGTAAACCATTTTATCTTCTTGTATAGCCATGTTTAAATTTACTTGATGAGGACTTGCGTATTTTTACATATGCAAATAAACATCTATTAAAAATATTACCAAAAATTAATATTTTGTAATAAAATACCAATATTTATTTCAAACACCCATAATATTTATGTTTGTATAGTTAATGTTTCAATTAATAATGTACCTCTCATAGTTATAATTTTAGTAAAGAATAAATATAGATAACATTATTTTACTAAACTTTTATTAAAGGCATTTATAACTCCTAAAAATCGTATAGAAGAAAATATTTCATAATTAATTACGTGACTTTTCCAAGGTTTTATGTTTTATTTTACCAAACTATTTAGTATATTAAATTTAAAAATAGTGATTTTATTTTTTAATGAGTGGCACTAATGTTTGCCTTTAAAGCATTGTTCTCTATTCGATCCCATGCTTCTCTTGGATAGGTCAGCGTTCTTTGAATATGTTCTAAAATGTTAAAAGATTTACAAAGCCGTGTAGTTTAGTCTATTACCAAAATAAAAATATCCAAGGCCATTATGCTCCTTCCATTTATAAGCCCAACCTCTTTAATGACAGAATAATATCGTGATAATATAATTATTATCATTACTCTACATTTGGTACCGTAAGTTTGGAAACGGGAAAGTAATTCAAAATTAGGTTCATACCAAATTTCCTCTTCCACATAAAATATAAAACCTTAATATCTAATCGTGTGTTTTGATACAAATGTCTACAGAATAGACCCATAGTGGTCGCTCTTTTAAACAAGATTATCAAAGTCAACACTTTGTGTGCTGAAGCTTATAGTGGATAAAGTGAATAAAATTGTTTTAAAACAAAAAATTATATTATTGTCATAAATACATTTTAAAATAAAATACATATGGTTCACTTAAGTTACAGAATTCATTATAATAAAAAATAGTCATAATATACCAATTTTGAACAAAATCAGAAAATATTATTTCAAAAACATTTAAACTAGAAGAATTACCTGGTGTTAGCTAGAGTAACAACATAATTCACTATATCGTAACCCCAAGTAACTGATAGTTTTCTGTTAAATAGTGAAATAAACTCTTTATTTTTTGTATTCAGTTACAGTTTTAGTTCATGTAAGAAAATCCCATTTTTTATTTAAAATGACAGTTTAAAGTTCCCATGTTTGTGCACACGGGCTAAGGATTTTAAAATATCAGACCTCTGATTGGGGAGAAATGCTCATGACAGGTAGTCAAACAAATATTTCAACATTATTTCAATAAATATTCACAAAAGAACATAACTAAATATAAATTTTTTAGATAACAATATCTAAATATTTAATAAGTAAAATATTTGTTTTGTATTGTAGAAAACACATTCTCTTTTCTTAAGGATCAAACACGCATTCTTTTGTTTTGTATACCTTACTAACGATAGAGTTTATTGTTTTATGGCAGATAAAATATTTATTAAACAATAATTTTACTTTTTTAATAAATTAAACCAACATTTTATGGATCAAGTGTACTGTAACAACGTTTATATAGAATGGTAAAATATATTATCTGTTTGTTTAAAGTGA
This sequence comes from Timema bartmani, assembly GCA_902151455.1. NCBI lineage: Eukaryota > Metazoa > Arthropoda > Insecta > Phasmatodea > Timematidae > Timema > Timema bartmani. Next base: position 5,302 of record CABFWB010004631.1, read on the forward strand.
TAAGGTGATCAGAAGTGAAATAATAATAAATATTTTTTTACTTATGAAATCAATGGGTTTTCCAAGAAAACTAGAAGACATCTGGTTTCTCAATGCACATCAAAAAACTAGGAAAGGACAATTACAACACATGGAGACAACAAATGGAAGCAGCCCTTATAAAATAACAACCGCTGGAAATACATCGATGGAACTACTCTCAAGCCGGAAATAAATGAACAAAGGAAGGCTCGACGCTACAACCATTGCCACGAATGTACCATTCACGGCCACGTGGTACAAAGCCGATGCTAAAGCTGACATTGTCTAGGTTTTGAGTCCTGCACAGTTTTAACACACAAGCCATTGTGAAACAACCCATGAGGTGTGGCTACAACTAAAACTAGTTTATCAGTCGAAGGGGCCCACCCACCAGGAAAGAAATTCTTCTTAAAATCTGTTTGTTTACAAAATTGCACGAGTGGGAGAACATTAAACTTTAAAGTATAAGGTTAATGTATATTGTGCCAGATAGGTACGATAATTTTTACTGCGCAATCGAAGCTAGAGATAAACTGCCATTTACAGAGTCATTGAAATTAAAACTTCTTGAAACAAAACACATTTTTTAAAACATCAAATAAGCCATTGAAGTGCAACTATTGTAAAAACACGGGGCACAAGTCAGCTGATTGCTGGAAAAAAGTTAGGTGGAAAAGAAGTTACAATCGCATCGCTGCAAATCCATGCAGTAGCAGAAGAGATTGTGATTTAGTCGTCATCATCAGAGAGCACTCTCCACGCGATGACGATTCAAGGCGATGACGAGTGGTGTGTCAATATCGGAGCAACAACACAGACACGTGCCGCAACAAGGGTAGTTTTTTGGGAAACCACAAATCATAAGATTAGGTTAGTGGACGTCAGAACGACTCACATTAAGGGAATCGGAACTGCAGTTATACAAGTTTTAAATGGAAAGGCCAATTAGTAAAAGTAAGGTTAGAAAACAAACTTTTTGTACCCAAACTTAAGACCAATTTATTTTCTGTTTCAAAAACCATTCAAAGTGAATGAAGCATGTGTCTCAAAGGAAATAATGCTGAAATTGTCGATAAAAACAGTGAAGTGTTGTTGACTGCTTTCAAACGAAAGAATTTGTATTCTATAAAACCTGACGTGCTAAATGGAAATAGCTTCTACATAAATAACTAAGTTGAAAATAAAGTACATTTTTGGTGAGCTTGAAAAATGACACAGGAAATATGGGGACTTAATTGAACATGACTTAGGCCTACATGAACTGGTTCAAAAATAGATATTTAGTGGCATGGATTTTAAGAGATCAGTACATTTTTTAATTTGTGAAACTTTCATCTTAGAAAAGCAAGTTACTACACTATTTCCAAAAAGGTCTTAGCTGAACAGGAAAATATTACTTGAATTAGTGCACACAGACGTGTGTGGACCCTTGAGAGTAAAGTATCACGGTTAAACTTCTTATTTCTAAAGGTTCATGGATGATAAATATAATTGGCTAACATAGAAGTGCAATTTTGATAAACAAAATTGATGTGAAAAAGGCTTTCTAAACTTTAAAATTGTTAGCAGAAAATCACCATGAAAAGAAAATCCAAACTTGGTGGACGTACAATGGCTTGGAGTATTGCGGAAAAGATTTTACAGAATATATGCTTATTGCAGGTATAAGAATATAACATAAGGTACAAGAAAGCCCACAACAGAGTGACAAGGCCAAGCACATGAATATCACACTGGTGAGGATGAAACGATTCATGCTCTTAAGGGTCTGGCTTATTATATGATTTTTTGACTCAAGGGATTTACACAGCTGCTTACATCAGAAAAAGATGTTCATCAAAACAGCTGTAAGATCAAAATCTTTATGAAATTTGGTGTGATTTGAAGAAAAAAATAGGACATTCTAGGACTTTTGGTTACAATGATTATATGCTGAATAAAGCTCCGAATAAAGGAAAGTTTGATCCAAAGTCTGTATTATTGTAGGATACTCCATAGAATCAAAGACATATCGAATTTGGGATAAAAAAAGAGAGAAAAATAGTAAAAATTTGAGATGTTATACTTTTAGAGAATTTTGAAACTCTTGTAGCTTGGAATGTATGTACATAAGGAATCTGCAAAATCCATCAGTAAAAGAAGCCTTATAAGAACTAAATGCAGAATAATGGCAAAAAGTGATGATAGCTGTGTTTAACGCTTTAACATAAACCAAGTTCTGGATATTTAAGCCATGTCCATAAAATATAACTATTATTCGATGTAAATGGGTACTCGGGAAAATGTATGGACCGTATGTTAAAGTCGAACGCCACAAAGCTAGATTAGTAGCGAAGGGCTACACTCAACGTTTCGGGCTCGACTTCCATGAAACTTTTTCACCAGTTGCTCGACTTAGCTTAATAAGATTAGTTGCTGCTCTAGCAGCAGAGTTGGGCCTTGCCTATTACCAGCTTGATGTTGTAATGGTCTATATAAATTGGGATTTTAATGAGCAAATATATATGCAGTGAGTGGACAGTTTCAGTACACCTAGAATGGAAAATTTAGTTTTTTTGTTTGAAAACTCTATCAAATTACTAAGGCTGTCAGGCCGTCATTGGTTTAAAAATTGCAAGAAAGACTAAACACCCTCATGAAAAAACAATTTAATATGGAAAATTGTATCTACTAAATGAATGTTGTTTTATGTTACTTATCGTGGTTGTTTATGTAGATGATTTGATCATCGCGACAAACAGCAAAGAAGTTTACAAAAGATTGAGAGACAATTTAGCTCGAATCTTCCAGTTGAAGGATTTAGTAAAACCGCACCGCTGTCTTACAATGCGTTAAGGCTTAGAGTTATAAGCCGTTCATATCAAAATGTGTTAACATGAAGTAGACTACGTTGTGAGTTGTAACTGTACTGACGCCATGTACAAACAAGACTGGAAAGAAGGAAGTGACGTAGAGCCTATCATCTAGGCCTTGTACTATATTTAACAGTTCATAGTTCAAATAGTCCCAGTTTTCTTAAAATTCTCTGTAAATGTTTCGTTTACAAGCTCATGAACTTTGTCACTCTTAATTACTTTTATTTATGTTTCCAGTCTGCGTTTCTATCATACACTGGAAACATAGTTTTTGTGCTTAGTAAAATAAACAAAAAAAATTAAGTGCTGTCATCCATAAATTGTAAACAATAAATGGCTCCTCCCAGTGACGTTACCGGCATTTTCACACAAATCAGCGTGTAAAGGCTTATTTGCTTGGGAAATAAGATTTAAAAAAACTGCAGTCGACGATTCTTACCAACTTTACATGACTCACAAAACACCTTGTCAATGTTGTTCGCCTTTAACCCCGTTAATAATCTCTAATTTTTCATTGCATTGAGGCTAATGATGCCTGGATATCCCAGTCGTTCATGTCATAACTTCACTGCCTCTTCTATTAAATTTGACTGCTCAATGATTCTACATTTGAAAAGCATATTTTAACATTGATTAGTCATTTCAATTGCCGTTACAACAGCTCAATTCTGTTATAGAATTTGCACTTCGATGTTGCTTTCATCTAAAATCTCCCTGCACTGTTTATTTGTCGCTGCTTCTACTGAAAATCACCGTCCACTCAGAAGTGCTAACACTTCCACAGAGCTGATACCTTCAACTAGAATGTATGAATTATCTCAAATCTGTACGACACTCAAATAGTCTATTAGTTTTAGCACAGAAAGCCACTCCTTATGATAAGTCATGTGTTTTGACGCAGCACTGTCAGCCAGACACAGAGTTTCACATCCAGAAGCAGGTACTTTTTTGTGTTCTTCACTCAGAGAAACATTACTTGATTCAACCTTTATTTGATTAATGGTTTATTTTCAGACAGTTATGGCACTGTTTTTTATATGATTCTTTCGACCACGGTTAAAACATTTTATATTCTTCTTACCACTCGGTGTTCCGTGATTCTCTTTCTTCTCTTCACTGTGGGACGGTTGACTTATTATTTATTTGTAATTTTTCTGAAAGTTTAGGGCCGCAAATGCTGTGGCAAAATTATATTTTTGCATGAGCCATTTCTCTTCCCTGAGAAGTCAAGTGGTTAGTTACTCGAACTTATGCATTTCCTCATCGTATGAATCCTACAGAATTTATAAACGCGCTGAAGCTGCTCGGTAAACTCTCAGGGGTTTGGCATTTTTTTCCACGTCCAAAAACACTTTCCCAACGTCTGCTAAAAAGAGAGCCTTTTACGCAATAATACTTAAATACTGAGCTATAATGTCTTGGATTCATCCTATAGCTGAAGAAATGCTGCCTAAGATTAAACTTATTTACAAAGCTGAGTTGTTCTTGAAGCGATCCCACATCTGGGCCGGCGTCTGGCATATAAGTTCTGTATTTGAATATACTCAAGTTCCATTAAAATTACCAAACTTTTTTTTCATTCCCATAATTCCACACCTTAAACTCCTCAACTTCAGTTGATGCTGGGTTTTCCTTCTTGGGATTTTCATCACGTGAAATATTATTTCCATTTGATATTTCCAAAGTTGGAATTATTACCATCAAATTTCTGAATATGGAAATTATGGACTGTATCCATCTTTTTAAGTAAGCTTTATAATATTTTCACACAAACAAATCCTTCACGTGAAATTCTATGAGCAATCATAAAGAGCTGCATCTTAAAAATGTCGTATTTTGCTTGTAAGCGTTTTGGTATCCGTTAACAACGCACGAATCTATTTAACGTTTGTTCTTTATTCACTAGCAGATTGACAACACAACTGGGAACATAACCTGTTAAGGTTTAGAGATACAAACCGTTCATTTCAACATCAGTTAGCATAAAATAAAGTATTTTGTAAGTTGTAACTGTACTGTGTGTGCCTCCCTAGATGGCACTATCATGGATCCTTTTACAAACTAATACTATACAGGTAATTGATTAAAGCTCAACACTTTCATAAACACAATCTAGATTTAATAATTCAGAAGCACATTATTTACAATGTCTCCAAACATATGGAAAACAACCGTATGCTGAAAGTACCACTATACCACTGAACATATGTAATTACTGATCAGATTAGACACCAGCATTTAACTGACTTTCAACCTAAGTTTCGCTGATCTGCTCTTACCCTCGCTCTAGCGGCAAAAGGTTGAAATATAACTTCAACAACTTCTTCCTTTTAGATTTACATTACATTGTGATGACCTACACTTAATAATATATAAAATAATATTAAGATAAATATTTTATTCAGTTACACGCCACCCCGTGATTAAAATAAACAAACAAGATCAATTCAAGTGTCGGCCTTAGCCAGTACAGCTGACAACATGTACAAATAATACTGAGACGACTTAAGTAATGTAGGGACTATTATCTATGTCTAATACCTTAGTTCACAAAATGAACAAATCAAGAACTACGCGAGTCATGTATTCAACAACATTGGATTCAAACAAGATGAGAATTCTAAGTCGGTCACTACGTTACAGAGATTCTATATAAATAATGTTCTCAAGAAATTCATTATGCAAGACTGCAAACCAGTGAACACTCCATTACATAGAAACAGTAAGCGATCCAAAGCCATGGAGCCATCCACAAATTAAGAGACACAGACCAGCATCTCACTGATCTCTGATGTACCTCGCAGTATCGACAAGACCTGATATTGTGTATGCAGTGAGATACTTGAGAGAGTACAATAATTGAAACCCTTGGATAGTACACTGGGTTGCAGGAACACGTGTCCTGCGTTACCTGAAAGGTACGAGATACCAAGGATTAGTCTACAAGAGATATAGTACTGAACAGATTGGATATGTGGACGCAGATTGGGAAGGAGCTCATGAAGACCGGAGATCATACACAGACTATATTTTTTGAGTGGCAGATCTGCAGTGACGTGAGAGGCTAGAAAACAATCCGCCGTAGCTCTTTCAAGCACTGAAGCAGAGTAAGTGGTGCAGAATATAAACAGTTTACTTGCGGAACCTGTTAAAAGATATTGGTTTTTAATGTCGATGCAAAATAAATACTTTTTTATTGTGACAATCAAGAAGCAGAATAACTCATTCATGTGTGATGCCCTGTAACACTCGCGTACCAAACATATTGACATTTGGCATCACTTTGTACACGAAGTTTTCGAACGAGGAGAATTCAACGTTAAGTACATTTCAACGAACGAGATAATATCCAAGGCCGTAGTTCGAGGGGCTTCTGTGGGGAGAAATTTAATGAACCAATTATATATGGCTTTATTTATGGTTCAAACAACATAAAAATTAAGGTACTAGTACTAATTAGGGGGTTGTGTTACCGAAAAAATACACATCAAATATCTTCTAGAAGGGTTTAGTATTTAGAATTAGGTGTAGTCTTTGGCATTTAGGGATTTATGTTGCCACCATTCACCTGACAGGAGGTTGTTAACCATCAAACATCTGAAGAATTTCAAGGCCTTACGTCTAGACCAGTGGTTCCTACTCTTTTATTACTCATGGCCCTCTAGTTTTTTTACATATTAATCACTAAGATTTATTCTTGAAAAGTCTCTTTATTAACTGATTATAATAACAAACGAATAACAAAACACAAATTAACTTACCTAAATGTATTTAATGGGACCTTTGACTGCTGTTGAAAACTTTCCACTAATTGGTCTAATCTTTTTCCAGTTGTTTTACTTAATGCTATTCGCATGCAGTAGTCAATTCGAGTCAATTTCGCTGCTTTTTTAATACCTACCGTTGTTGAAAACCACTTTTCACATAAATAGATAAAAAAAGTATAGAAAATTTTGAATGGCGATGGTAAACGGAAGAGGATTTTTTTGGTTCTATCCGTAATTCATATTATCCATACTTCCCTCCCCTCCAATACACCGTAAAATCTAGAGTCTACTATTCTTACATGATTACCATCATCAAATTTTTCTTTCCAAAATGTTAAAAATTTGGATAATTGACTTCAATAATAAGAAAATTAAATTTTTAGTTATTTTTACGAGGGTCCCCAAAAAACCTTTTACGGTTCCCCAAAGGGCCGTGGCCCCCGGTTAAGAATCGCTGGTCTGAACAACGTTAACTAGCATAAAGGCTGCAGGCTTTCATCAAAAACAGGTGCTTGTGAAACATATTGGGCCTATGATAGTCTAATGTAATATCAAGTGAAGAGCACATCTACAATACCAATAGGAAGACTGTGGATTAGACTGTGTAAGGGACTATAATCCAGCCAAACTCTCCAGAAATATAATATACAGTTTAAAAATAAGTTCCTGACTGTAAATTGTAAGAACGTCGACGTAAGGGTGGGCCAATAATACCTTGACGGTGGACCATCGATGAATAAGGCAGCAAAATTGGTATGACATATGATGGACACAAATTGTAGCATAAAATAGATTTTAATAGCGAAGATTTGTAACGGCCAAATTATGCTACTCTAAAACGAATTAATAGAATGTGTCACTTGATGTAATCAAAAGAACTGATTACAAATCATTTATTAAATTTATTTAAAATTGATATTTTTAGTCATATCAAAAATAATCTCAATTTAATTTTAATAAATAAACTGAGTTTTATCCGTTGGAGTGACATAGAAATTTCAAATCTAATAATTTAATTACTTCTCCTATTTAAAGAGTCCATCAATTTAGAGCCACCCCTTAAATTTTAGTACCAACAAAAGTATATCCTTTGGTTCTAGTAAAATTAATACAAATAAAACGCTAAAATACCCTCTATATTATATTTTTATTGCAGTTTTTAATTTCTTAACAACAATATTACCCTAGTAATCAGTAGGTATTATATTAATTAATTCCTTCCTTTTGACTCAATATCAGTCTGATTCTTCTGAGCTGTTGATATCTACATCTGAATGAATATCAAAGTCTCCTTCTCACTTAGACTCAGGTTATTCTGGTACTCAGGTATTCTGGTAGTTCTGGTATTCTTTATCATCCCATTATATATCGTCTTCTGAACCATCGAGAGCGTTTTAAAAATGAACTGCGATACTAAGATGCCATCGATTCTAGGATACAAACTGTTTTTAGAGACCTATAGATGAATAAAAGAATGCGTCTTAGAACTAAAGATTTACAGAGTGTCAAAATAATTTTAATTTATGATTTATAAAATTCAGTTTTAATTATGAGTAGCATAACTATTTCACCATCCTGGACCACATGAATAAGAAATTATAGGGATTGTTTCTTTACATCAAAAGAAGATCCTATGAGTACATAATATTATTTATAAATATATATATATATATAAGTCGATACGTAAGGACTTTTACATGATTAGTATTACTATACCATAAACAACAACCTACTGGTTGCGATTTTTGAAGAAATATGTTAATAATATTAATAATATCGAAACTCCTTTAAATAGTACTACTCTAGCACCTTCATTTTATATAAATTACATAGTTTTCCTTTCTTGACTTTCTGTTGCTGCTTCGCTAATTTCGCTGCAGCTTCAAACCCTCTCCTAGGCCTCAGAGACAGCCTTAAATTATCCATTGCTGTTTGAAATGTCTTAGTCCATTAACCCGATCGTCCCAGGTAGAGTGACCACTCTTAGCATTGTTATCAACAACTGACACCACAGTGAGAACAACGACGCCCTGGTATCAACAAACATAACCCGCACTAAGAGCAGCGACCGGCTCCATCTTGGTTACTGCCACCAGCCCCTCCTCAGTAACAGTAACCTGGCTTATTCTAGTAGCAACAACTAGCCCCATTATAGCTGCTGTCACGATTCCCACCTTGGCTGTTACCATAACCCTCACCTTGGTAACTGTCACCAGCCCCACCTTGGTAGCAGTAGTCAGCCCCAACTTGGCCGCTGTCACCAGCCCTGACTTGGTAGCAGTAGTCAGCCCCAACTTGGCCAGCTGCCACAAGCCCTGACTTGGTAGCAGTAGTCAGCCCCAACTTGGCCGCTGCCACCAGCCCTGCCTTGACTACTATCAACTCAGTGCCAACTTCTCCTGAACCCTCCAGGTGTCCTGATACCAGAACCGTCTCCGAATCCACTGTAACGCAGGTCTTCGTCTCGTAAGCTCTGAACAAACACAAACATACACACATTACCATTTGGTTTTTATTAGTAAAATATTATCTAAATAAATCGCATTTATACTTCGCTTAAATAATAACGTGTTTCAAAATTATTTTAAACATTGGTTTACTTAAAATATTTATTTTTGAACAATCTATCTTTAAAAGGATTTTTAAAAATCCATCCAAATTATTTATTATTTTTTCAACACTTAATTATGTTTCGACTACTATTCTTCTATTTTAGACTTTTCCACGCACAATACGATAATAACCCCCTTAAATTACTTCTTAGATAATACTTATCTAACGAATTTATATTTAGGTTCTATTTCTGTATCAGCATTCAGATTGCCACGGAGAACTAGTGTTCTATAAAGATAATCTAAGCTCTAGGTTGGGGGTTCAGCCTTTCGGTTGCTTTAACATCCACGGGACTAAACTAAGGTTGGAACTAAGGAGATCCAACGAGCGAGCCTGCCTAAAGAGGAAATAAAATGCCTACACGTGTGGTCCCTTAAAGATGATAGATGCAGTCAGAAAAACTTATAATACCGGTAGATTTCACCACTAACCTGTTGCCAACTAACGTTGACATTTTGTTAAATAAGCACAGACTATTTAAAATATGTGTTATTTGTAAAATTTGGTCTGTCATTTACACATTGTCTAAATATCCCTCACTTACTTAGGTACCTAAAATAATGTTATATAGCTAGGTAAATAATTGTTTTAAATTTTTTATTAACTCTATCAAGTATGTATCCTCCCACTGATATAAGAAACTTGGGTTTGATGAGAGGTTTAGGCGAGTTAGCATAATTGTAAGTCTACGATAGCTCCCTTAACCCTCTATATAGCTATTAAATATTAATGATCTAACCCAGTGGTTCTTAAACTTCTTAGTTCCGTGGATCCTCGATACAACTTGGATGTAGGATAATATAATTATAAATATATATATTCAACTTTGGTTGTGGAACCTCTATGAACTCAAATATTTTGTTCACTATGTCCAAAGTACACTAAAACTTCATTTTTTTTTAAATCTGAAAGTAGTGGGCTAGTAATAAACAAAATAAGATTTCAAATACAATCGTTCTTTATTGAAATCTGTTAATTAATCTTAAAAAATCTGTTATATGATTTTGTGTACTGTATACTGTTTTAGTTAATACTCTTTCCGAGTTATTTCTCTAGAGCCTCTGCTTTTTCCACACTTGAGTCCACACTATCCACAAACTCACAAAACTAAAATCAGTAGAAAAGTATAATTTATTTGAGTTTCATATACCCTCTTGAAGAAAGGGATTAGTGTTAACTATTATTAAATAGCCACATACTGTATGTCATTCTCTGTCCTGTAACTCCTGTCTTATTAATACAACTCCGAAGACTGTCTTCCTTTACTTGCCGTAGACAAAGGTTTTAACGGTCAAGCCAGTTCAATGAGTGCAGTGATTGTTTAAGTTCAACCCTCCCCCTCCATATTCCGTACTTTCAGTCAAGCATTGTGCTACATAATCAAGAACTCAGGTAAATAATCTGTGTCTTCAGGTTTAAACAACCAAAAAGTTATGTTTCTAAAGAATTATGATGCTAGAATGAATTTTCTTATTGAAAGTTTCAATTATACTCTTCATAAAAATCTAAGTTGAGAGTTTTTTTAACTTACATTGAAATGTATTTGGGTTTAGACCAATAAATTAGGTTCAATTCATCCGAATGCGCACTGCAACAGATTTCACTAAAAATAAAAGTTGACTGTATGTATGTGTACATATATATATATATATACATATA
>CABFWB010004631.1:19530-38710 GCA_902151455.1 Timema bartmani
TATATATATACATATATATATTTATATTTAGGATCTGATCATTGAATTAAAATAATATTTGTCGATAACATAACTATAGACTCACGTCATTCCAATACGATATTTATGAGCAGACCTTTTAATATTGAATATAAATCATATTGTTAATGACATGCGCTCTCCCCAGACCAACTCCGGACCAAGTTTGTGAGGAGAATGTCGTAGGTAATAAGATGCTTAAATAAATAAAAGTCAACAATATTAAAGTGCACACAACATTTTTTATTCCCTTTAGAGAAAAAACCCGCCACAACAGTTTTTTATGAAAAAATAAATATTTTGTTCTATCTCAGTTCTTGTTAAATTATTGTACAAAATACATTTTTATTATGTTTAATAAAAAAGAAAAATAGTAGAAATTTTAATTTGTCATTAAATAATATCAGTGTATTTATAAACTTGTATATTTATAATCTAAATATGTTTTCGTTTGTAGAAAAATTTTAGTATGTATTGACATTTTTTAAATTTGCACTTATTTGTAATTTTCATTAATAGAATAGACATTTTATGTTTTAGTTAATGTTTACGGTGCATTTCTCAACTTGAAGAAGCAACTGTTTTTGTTCTTCTTCTTTCGTAATTGAATAATTGAAGGTTCTAGTCATAGCAATGTCCCTATCAGCACATACATTTACAACCTTAAGAGTTTAAATATATTAAATATGGATGCATTGATGCTATGCTTGATCAGCAATGTAGGGTAAATGTAATAACCAGGAATAAATTAAATGCGATGTGTTTAATCTTCAAAATTTATAATAGCTTCTTGCCATTTAATTTAATGATAAAATAAAAATAAATTCAGATATTCATAGGCATGATACTAGTCAAAAGAATAACTTCTACCTCAAGAATTAAAATAAAATGTCCATAAAAAACTATATTTTATAGAAGATTAAGTGATTTTAATATTCTGCTCTAAGAGATGAAGCGTTCTACTACACTAGACATGCTCAAGGCAAGACTAAAAATATAATATCTAAGAATGAGTGAAGTCAATATTTATTTTATTAAGAACAGTATGAATTAAAATAGTTTTGGCTGACAGCTTTATTTGTTTTGAGTTGTATATTCCTGTCTATGTACGGTAAGCAATGTTTATTCAAATATTGTTATGTTTACTTATTACTCTAGGTATATCCATAACAGAGTTATGCTATTGAAATGATGATGATGATTATTTTTATTATTATTATTAATATTACATTTAAACACGTGGCATAGGATTCGTTTAGCAACTAATCAATTGTTTAAATTTATATTTTGAAATCTTATAAAACAGAAGTGTATATTTATTTATTCCAAATGGTGGCTCCAATTGGCCTGGCTAAATTATCAGATCTTAACACTCCATATCCATTTGACCAATCCCATACAATAAAATGTAATGGGTGAAAGTGTGTTCATAATTCTTTGGTAAAAGAACGTTATTCAGGGTATACCTTGGAGGTTATAATATAAATTTAATAGTCATTTGACTCAACTATATAATAACTATATAGCTATATAATAACGTTGACAATTTTACTGTTTGTTTTAAATTTCATTTACAACTCCTAAAGTTTCGAATATTCATTATGTATTTATTTACAATTATGATATATATTATACTTACCTTTACTTCACAATATTAAATAGTGTTTATTTATTTTATTCATAAACTTCCAGCCCGCAATGTTTTTTTTTTTTGGTAGGTAATTATAACGCTATCTGCTTTAGAGAGTGGTTTATTTCGGAACTGTTATGATCTTTATTTATTTTATGTTCTTGGACGCTTATAACATCTGGCTGTCAATTGTAGAAATAATTGCCCAAGCGGAAGATGTTAATATTCCTATTTGGTTTTTTGGTGCCAAATTTAAGTTAATTTTAAAGGTGACTTATGTTAATTTTTCCAAATTATAATGTTTAGTTATCTTTATAGTTATACTTTCAATATTTTAATAGTCAAGATTGTTTATTTTATTCTTTGTTATAAATCAAAGGAAGGACCCGATCTGGGGATCCTTTAATTATATTTTTTTATGGTTAATTGTAATTTTCACTAGCCAAAACTTCACTAAAAGTAAGAATTAACCTTTGAGGAAGGTCAAGTGCAAATTTACAAAGAAGATTTTGTTGAAATTTAAGGCCTGGAATATATTTGAGGCCGAAGCCTTGGGTCAACATTTGCAAAATCGGGTTTCTTGTGTGATATCAAATTCATCTACAATCATCCTGTTCAGTGTTAAATAATTGACTATAATACGTAAAATTATTAAAGGATATATAACTTCAATCTTTTCAAACCATAAATATTACAGTTTGTCAAACGAAAAATAATATTTGGTTTATTAAAGAATCATAACATTATTGTTACTTATTATAAATGATTATTTTGTTAAAATCCTGTTATTTTATTTGAAGAAGTATTCCTGTGTCAATAATTATATATATATATTTTTTATCCTAACAATTCAAGTGAGAGTTTAACATTTTAAGTATTTCTCAATAATACTTCTATTAATTTTATAGCATAGGATGCATTCCTTAATATGTAGGGTTTATTTAAGGATAACATTTACAACATTAATTACAATCACTCATTAAATATAATTGTGTCTTCTTTTTATTTATTACATCATTATACATTGCATTTTTTTAACTTACAAACCATATATATATATATTCTCATAAGATTGGATGTCCAGGGCAAGAATAATAATCTGCTTCAGGAAGTCTTTGGTTGTAAGTGTCCAACTCGAGTTAAAACTTTTGGTAAAGTCCAGGGGTCTTGAGAGAAAGAGTTTTCGTCTTACCGCTGAGGAGTTTATGGGGATAAATTTAGTTAATGATAAATATTTACCTACTACACAAAATAAAAGTGGTTGGTAGTTGGCGCCTAACATTATATATATATATATATATATATATATTATAAATTTAATTTAATTCATTATTATATTAAATAACATACAGAATATGAATAATAAATAATAATATTTTTATTTTTTTTTCACAACACTATCATCTGTTTTTAGGTTAAAATCTTAGTTCACGGTTTCAGTAGGCACAGACCCAAGTTCTAATTATATATAAAGTTAGAAAATTTGTTTACAGTTTTATAAAAACTTCATTATTATTTGTAGATTTAAGGATATATGAGAACAAATAATTTAAATTTGATACAATAAATGGAATTTTGTTAACATTATACCAAACTATCGACATTTTGCCAGACAACGAAATTGGAACTTGCAAGAAAACCTAGCTTCTTCATCCACATGATGACATCTGTTTCATCGCACTCATTTAGCATGATTCATACTCATGCATGCACAAAAAAAAAGTAGCAATCTTGCATTTTCTGCAAAAATTATATTAATCCGTTTGATAGTTATCAGGCAGATAAATTCAGCTCATAATACACGTAAAGAATTAAAGAGGTTGATAAATCATATATGGTCGCGAAATTTAACCTTCCGCATTCAGTATTTATCCAATATTCATAAGACCGGACCTAAACAGAGTAGATAAATTGATTATTGCACATTAAATTAAAACTTAATTGTAAGCAATATTCCTTGTAAAGTATCTCTCGTCTCTAAGTATTTGCGCTTGACCCGTAATAGTCTATTTGGATGTTCACATCTTGAGCTGAAGAAAAAAGGCAGAATACAACATATAGCTGATCATGTGTGAACACGCGTCGAGATAGATAGATACCGAGTTTTTTAAATGTCTGGTCTTGGGACGTATTGAGAGTCAATGCTAATGCTAACTAAACGGGTAACTGCGTTCGTTTCATGATGAATGGAATATTGCTATTTGTGGAGTTCATTCCTGGAGATAAATATTGTCTGTCCCTTGGATTACTCTGTTATCACTTTAACTTGCAATATATGTCGGTGCATTTTATGAACAACCATATGGAACCAAATTATTTTAAAACGTCTGAGGCTTGACAACATTAATATTTTAAAGGTGATGTTCTACAGATAAAGAAACTAATTTTTGTTTAGCCGTGTTCTTCTCAGAAAGAGAGTAATTATTATAATTTCAGATAAAATATGCAGGTTGCAGTGGTCTTAACAAAGCTTGAACGTTCTAGTTGAAAATAAATAACATTATAATAAATATGAAATTCCCTGTAAAACTTGAAATATTCGGGTTTTCTTAAAGCAGATGCTCCCTAGATCCCTACCAGACTCTGGCCTTACTTAAAGCCATTTTTAATTCCAATTCAGAACACATTTACTAAATATATACACGTTTTCTCGTAAGAAATGTTGGTTGGATAGTTCACATTTTTTAGACAACAAAACAAAAGATCATAGTCCAACCTCAAATAGCTCCAAGCATAAATTAACCTCTTATAAATTTAACATTGATATTGTTCGAGGAAAACACCAAGTGAAAAAACATGTTAAAAATCTCTAGTCACAGATTTGCATTATACGCGATATGATATAATTTTATATTATAAAAGTATGGTTATTTTGGTATAAGTCTTATCTGGTGGTCACATTGAATCAGGAGTCGGAATCACCACAACGTCGCAGAAGAAGCCTCGCCAGATCCGATTAAGTATCACCTTATATCTTCAACTTTGAATACTAATCCTTCCGACATAGTTTGTCTATTTGTAATATTGTTTTCATGTGGCCATCAGACACTAGCTGAAGGTATGCTTTATAATTATGTTTTTTTTTATGTCATTCTAAAGTTTGATTTTTAGTATTAATGATTAATTATATTATTTGCCCTTCAGACATGTTTTATTTAGCCAACGAAACTAATATGTTAATACCTATCGTCAGATAGTCTGGCTATATTTTTCCTATGTCCATTTGACATAGGTTAAATACGGGGCTTTAAGGTCTATATAAGGAGGACCAGGTAGTCTAGTTTTTCTAATCCATGGATTCATGTAACTGTTCTCGGTGCTTGTGGCATAGTAATGTTTCTTAACGCGCTAAACGGCATGTTCATATATTAGATAATTGGATGGCTACATGCAAGTTGTCTAACGCCTTTTTTCTAGGAATTAGTTATGTCAGTGTCTCACTATTTTCTTTTTGGCACCTTTTCTGTGTTACTATCTAGGGTGCGCATAGTGCGGAACACGGCTTGTTTCACAGAGTGGCCCGCACAGATAGTATTTTCTTTCACCCCTCGTATCCGCCTCGTTTGGCAATGTATTTATTGTTGAAATGTACTAACTTTGATTAATATCCCAGGGTATGCGTAATTGTTTAAATGTACTAGTGAATGCTCCGGCTGTACCCCTTGGGAAGGGACCGGCCATAGTACAACATAGTGTTGTGACTGTTAGCCATCTGTATATTATAGATCTTCCGTTTCAGTGGTGACTCCTCCTTAAGGGCGCAGGTGCAATTGCACCCCTTATAATTTCACACAAATTAGTACTTAACATTATTTGATTTAAATAATAAAATTTCATTATGAATATATTTTTTAGAATATATTTCTTAAAATTGGCTATGCTCTTGCGAGTCTCATTCCAATTCCACTATTCCAATTGTTTTCCTGACTGCCTGTGCTGTAATAGTGCTTCTACTAAACTCCAAGGGCATGCATCAATATGAGCATGCGCATTGAGAATATGACATGTTGTTGAACTTTCAAGTTAGTTATAAAGTTGACCTTTAACACATGACCTGGTGCGGAGCTTAAGAGCGAGCTTGGCAATTTGTGTTGATCAATTAAAGCGTTACTAACAGTTAATATGTATTTTAGAGTGTTGTTTCTCTTTTTCAATCTTTACACAATTAACTAATTATAGTTATTAAGATGTAAATAGTAGTTAATTAGTTCATAATAATTTTCTGTTTTAGTACATATTTAAAATAACAAAATGAATTTTGCGCAAAACATTTATATCAAAAAAATTTGGTTTATGTAAATAGTTGTTATTTGTTAACGATTACAAGTTAGTGTTTTTTTAAAAATCGAAATTAATTCTGTGCAAAACATTTCGCAAAAACAAAAATTCTTTCTGTCGTCAAGAAGAAAAATTAAAATTAAAAAGTTGGTAGACCGAAACCAAATATTGTTCCAGGAAAACTAACAAAAACTAAAAATCAAGAGTTTACTAGAAAATTCAACGTGGAAAATACAGAAATCTTACATGGCTATGTGGTTGTAATGCAAAAAATTCATCGTTCTGGTTTCCGTGTTTACTCTTTGGTGCTGACTTATCTTGGAAGAATTTATGTATGAATAATTTGAACTATTTAAGTGAGCGAATTAAAAAGCATGGAAGCTATCGAGCTTGAAAATATAAAAAATGACTAACAACAGATATGTTTTAAATATTATCCTAAACTGTATTCGATTCTGTGGCGCTTTCAAACTGGCCCTTAGAGGTCATGACGAAACTGATTCATCTTCTAGCCCTGGAATATTTCGTGGACTTTTAATTTTCAATGAGGAGTTGGATGATATTTTGAAAGGGCATTTTTAAAAGTCTGCGGTTTTTAACCTTCCGATAGGCGCGCGTATCCATCAGATACGGCCAGTTTGAGTTAGCTCCTGTTTCTTGGAAGTCAGAGGGAAGTGGGGATTCATACTCTCAGCTATTCTTCCACCCCCACCAGAACAATCGGCAGTCTTCTTCGGACCTCGGTAGTGTTGACCTTGGTTCCGATATAGCCTGTGCCGTATACGACAGATACGCGCGACCGCTCTTGTAAGTTTTAACACTTTCTTCATTTTAATTTAAACTTGCAATAAATTTTATACTAATAGCATCAAAAGTATTATTAACATGTTTTGTTTTGCAAATTTAATTGTTCCCTAGAGACGTATAGATGTTATTCCATTAATAATAATTATTTTGATATACAGAAACAGTTAATATAATCCAGCCAATTGTAGGGAACACAAAAAACTTGAAGGCTATCATATGGACTAAAAATAATGTTTATAGCAGTTTATGCCCTTAAGACTGAGTCTAAATAAATGATTAAATATATACTTGTCATGTTACTTTTAATTCGTGTGTGTTTTCTGGCCTGCGGTGAGATCAACATAGACGCGTATCTGTAAGATACGCGCGACCATCCGCGAACCTTTGGAGGGCGCGCCTATCGGAAGGTTAAAGTCACCTCTAGTTCAATTCAGAATGAAATATTCCAACGCATGCTGGATATTTTCCATGAAGAAATTTCAAAAGAAATTAATAATGCCATTTTTTGGCTGTTATAGCTGACGAAACAACTGATGTCTCAGCTACTTTTCAAATGGTTATAAGTTATAGGTATATAGTTAACGGAAAACAAGTGGTAAGATTTTGAAATTATGTAAACTCCCCATTTCATGACGCTGCATCTTTGTCAAATTTTCTCAGAGGGGAAATAGATCCACATGTAGAGAAAGCGCATCATAAGTTAATAGCACAAGCATATTATAGTGCTTCAGTTATGAGTGGATTTCTAAATGATGTTTAGGCTAAAATAAAGGAGAGCTATCCTAAGGCTGCTTATGTTCACTGTTATGTACATCAACTAAATTTAATAATGTCAAATGCAGCATCAATTAATTTTAATGCCCTTATACTTTTCACTAGTTTAGGAAGATTTTGTATTTTTTTTCTAACCCCCTTCAGAGAACAGCGATTTTAGATGAAGTTGTGGATAAACGTTTACCACGATCAGCACCGACAAGATGGAACTTTCACTCTCGAACAGTAAACACAGTTTGGGAATACAGAGAAAAACTTATCGAGTGCATGGATACAATAGGAACGACAGATGACATTTAAAATAGAGCTACAATTGAACAAGCATCTGGTATTAAGAGAACATTAGAGGAAGATGTTCTTATATTTTGGCTAACTTTTTTCATAAAATAATGCTTCATGTGGATATATTGTATAACCAGATGCAAAAAATGGAAATCTGATCCAGCGTTTGTAAAATACAAAATGGATTTTTTCATAGACGAAATTTTCAAATTAAGAAATGAAAATTATATAACTGATGATAAAAATATAATAAATTGGAGACAAAATGAGAGCTAAGCTCGTAATAGAGAGGCTAAAGAGGTTTGTAACGTCATCATCTGTCAAGCGAAAGACAGATTCAGCTTTACTGTCATCTTGTTGCTGCAAATTTGTTTTTGACAGAAAAGATTTCAGATTCTCATTTGTAAATTAAAACAATTTAAGTGAAATATTTAAATAATGCTTAAAACTTTTAAATATTATTATAACAATCTCTATGAAAACGGCTGAAGCAGAAATATGTTTTTCTACACTAAAATGTTTCAAAACATTTTTAAGAAATAGTATACACCAGGAAAGGTTGTCAGCTCTTTCCATTCTGTCTGTCAAGAGAAACTTTATTATGAACATTTCAGACTTTAAATCTAGAGTCATTGAAAATTCGCAAATTCTAAAGAAAGGAGAATGGAGTTTTTATTTAAAGTAGCTCGAGGCGTTTAAGATTAAATTGCTGAGTGTTTTGTAAATAGTGTTTCGATTTAATATGTGATTGTTTTGTTCTAAGGTGTTTAATTATTTATGATTGCGCCAAGAAAGTAAAAGACTTTAATAATGTAGATGTTCTCAATAAATTTTTTTTCAAATTAATACTGAACTGTACTGTACTGTAAATAACAGCTCAGTTGTTAGTAATTGACTAAACATTTGGTATATTTTTAGCTGTCAATATTTTTACCATCAAAACTTCGTAATTGTATAATATGAATGATTATTTTAAAATTTGAATCCTATATTTATTTTGAAGCTTTACACACATCCAGCCTGCTGTGAAATATTAGCCTAAGTAAAATGATATGTAAATATAGATAGGTACGATATATTAAAAGTGTATACACCATACTTTAGAATATCTGAATTTTGCACCACTCAATTTTGGTCACGAGCCGCCACTGGTCCGTTTACCATTCAATTTTTAGAGTGTCTATAACACTTTTCTTTAATTCAAGATCTCCACACATAACATAGTAACTCTAAAACAATAGGATTTACTGAAGTGTAATTTATTAGTTATACTTTCACTATGTTTTAAGTTTAGACCCTTCTGGCTATAATCTGGCGCTGGTCCAACTACTTTTGTGCTCTTTCTACCTATTCCTCTTTTAACAGTTACTGACAAGCTAAAGCCATTGTTTTTCTTTTTTGTTTGTATTTATACTTGATACTCCTAACTGATATTTCTGACACTGTATAATGTACCCAATATTTAACTGTAAATCTTGTTCTTCTAATGTAATCCTTTATCTCTTCTTATGTTTTGTTATAATAAATTCACTTCTGTTACCTAAGCTTTATTCTATTCTCTATAAATATAGTCCCCCTTATTTCTTACCATATATTTATCTTATACTAGTAATCGTTACCTCCTCTACATATTAGATTGTAGGGAGAACAAAGATTAAAAATACCCATCCATGCGCGTCAGTAAAAAAAACCCCTGAAAGTTATGTGAAAAAACCTTTACCGGAAAATTGGTCGGAATTTTAACACTCACTCATAGAAATTATTGTGTGATATTATCAGACGGTTCAGATAGTGCATGTTAAAAACATCAAATAAATAAATATATATAGATTATATAAATAAATTGTCTATTGAACATAACTCACAGATTATTTTTAATTAGTTTGATGGTCCTAAAGTAATTCGATAAGTTACGTCAATTTTAGCCATAGGTTGGCCCTACATTTTTATTCAACCTTTTTATAAACCCTTAGGTAAGTTATTAAGAACAAATTAAATGATGTATTACGAATTTAATATAATTATCATTAAATTTAATATGGTCTTTAATTGTAAATTATGAAAACAGATAAAGAAAACTAACATTCACACTTTTAGTCTGCATTAGATTAGATTTATTTTTTTGAAAGATCTTCGAAATACCTTGAATGAGGGTAATTACATTACTTGTCTCCCTAAAATAATCTCATATACACTATATTGGTGTGAATTTAATAATTTATAAAAAAAAGTGATATAAACTTTTAAATATATATATATATTTATATACACATACAAAACAATTTACAAAGAAACGAATTAATGCAACAGTAAATAATTTAATTATACATTTAATAAACACATTAACAATTTTTAATTGATTATGACTTGTGGTTATAATATGTTCTTATTAATTTTTAATTTCTACATTCTTCCGTATTAAATAGTTATCATATATATATATTGTGTATTTTGTCATAGATTTCTCATCATTATTTTTTCTTAAGTTTTCACACGTGTTTCTTGAATTATGTAGTTCTTGTTGTCAAGTTCTTTTTCGTTGTTACGTCTTGTGGTTGAAAGGGGCAGCGTCACAAGTATTGTTCTTAGGTGCAGGTGGTTTTTAGATGTTACTTCTCGAGGGTTCATTGAGGTAGCGTCAAAATTATAATTTTTTGTTCAGGTGAATTATTGATGTTACTTTTTGTTAGTTCAAATAGGTAAGATCAATTCTGCAGCTTTAGTGGTCTGTTGAATTTCGATGTTACATTTGAGGATAATTTCAGAGGTAAATTCACAGCTGTAGTTCTTCTTATCAGGTGATTTTTCGATGTTAATTTTAAGGTTTTAAAGAGGTAGCGTCACAACTGTGGTTCTTATGATCTGGTGGTTTCTCGATGTTACATTTCGAGAATTCAAAGAGGTTAATTAATTACTGTGGTCCTTATGATTAGGTGTTATTATGATGTTACTTTTTAAGGGTTCAAAAAGGTAGCGTCACAAATGTGGTTTCAATGATCAGGTCCTTTTTAGACGTTACATCTTGGGTGTTCAAAGAGGTATTGTCAAAACTGTGGTTCCTATCACCAGGTAGTTTCTTGATGTTACTTTTCGAGGGTTCAAAAGGTAGTGTAATAACTGTGGTTCTATTACCCAGGGTTTTTCGATGTACATTTTTGAGGGTTCCAAGAGGTTTCGTGACAACTGTTGTTCCTATATTTAGGTGGTTTTTCAATGTTATATATTGGGTGGTCACGATTGTGGTTTTTATGGCCAGTTGGTTTTTTGAAATTACTTATCGAAGGTTCAAATTGGTAGCGTCATAACTGTGTTTTTTATGTCCAGGTGATATTTTGAAATTACTTATCGAAGGTTCAAATTGGTAGCGTCATAACTGTGGTTTTTATGGTCAGGTGGATTTCAATGTTAATTTTTGAAGATTCAAAGAAGTAGCGTTACAACAGTGGTCTTTATGATCAGAATATATTCGATGTTATTTTTAAGTGTTCAAAGATATAATTTCACAAATCTGATTATTAAGATCAGGTGGTATTTCGATCTTACTTCTTGAACGTTAAAGATGTAGCGTCACAACTGTGGCATTAATGATCAGATGGTTTTTCAATGTTAATTCTTGAGAATTCAGAGAAGTGGTCGTTTATCTCGTTCTTATATTTAGTTGTATACCAATTTATCTTCTTCAAACCAATTTTCACTAAAATCAAATAGTTATGATTTTAATTTTTACATATTAAAAACCAATCATATTGCCCTTTTGATAATTTAATATTTATTTTTGTTTTTTGAAGACCTATATAATTTCAAATATTTTAGTCAACCTTGAACCAAATGCTATCAAAAACCATTAGTTTATTTTAACAACGTACATAATTCGAGTTATCCATTGTAAATGCTTAGTTTTATTCTATATTTTACATACATTGATATTTTAATAATGTCTCCAAGTGATTTTATTTCTGTAATTTCAGTAAACTTACTGTAAGGCGGTTGTAGCCCATATACATTATAGAAGATAAAGTTGTTTATTATTATAGTGCATCTATGTTATTCTGAGATGATTACTTATATTTTATTCTAACGATCTCGCCTTACTACCCATTTGGATTATAAGCTTATGGTCTAATAATTATGATAATGGTTTAAGAAGTTACAAAGGTTATAGTAATAGAAATATTACCCACATTTGCGCGAATGAAGCGGATAGAACAACTTTGAAATAACCACACTCAGAACACCCTACCATAATTCAAGCCTTGGACTCCCCGTTATCGACAGTCTAGTCTATAGTCTACCACTAGAGTAATGCGTTAGACCATGTGGCCACCAAAGTGGTTCTTTTTTTATTTCTAATTGGTCATACACTATGTTATTAAGTCTAAAAGTATAATATTGACCGATTGCGAGAGTTGAGACTGTTAAGAAGATAAAGATGACTAAGATTATAGGAGCATTCCAAATTTTAGTCTCACCTATTATATAAGCTTGAATAAAGCTATGGCTGTAATAATATTTTATTTTTGATCGTTGGCTACTAATGCGTGCTGGAAAATAGTACTATTATAGATCAAAATTAATAGAATATTTTATGCTGTCTCGCTAAATATCCTTCTAAAATTGGTATACAGTTTAGTAGTTAAACTATCATGTTCATTATTTATCCAATTATTTAAATATATCCCCCATTAAGAATTTCTTTGGAGCTTCAAAATTCAATAGATAATCAAAATTGAATTAATAATAAATATTTCAATTGGTGTATAAAATACATGTATTAATATAAATAAAAATAGGGCAAGGAAGGAATATATTGTAGTAATAATTTCACCTGAGATAGTGGTGGTCCATGGAATCATCAGCGCTGATATCTCTATTTCTTCTTGTGTTAATTATTTTAACAGAATAAAATATTGAGTTATTTAGTCTTCTCCCGGTCTTGAAGCCAGTGAGAATACAAATATTGGACACCTGTTCATTTGGATGGGATCACGTCCACACAAAA
Source organism: Timema bartmani (assembly GCA_902151455.1). Lineage (NCBI taxonomy): Eukaryota > Metazoa > Arthropoda > Insecta > Phasmatodea > Timematidae > Timema > Timema bartmani. The sequence continues at coordinate 32,319 of CABFWB010004631.1, forward strand.
AACACAATAAAATATAAATACTCTCTTTTTTAAAATAATTATAAATAAAAATAGGTTATTAAATAAATAAGGCACTACCCGTAATTAATAGCTCAAGGCTATTGTCAGACAAGCAGTAAACAACGCTTGATGCACGCTAACAATAACTCAGGAATTATGCACCATGTACTCAAGTGTGACGGGCTAGAATATTTTAAATCTGTTTGATTCTAGACTCTATTTTAAATGTATATATTAAAATAAGATACATTTAGATGTAAATTTGTAGTGGTACTTCAATGAAGAAAATTTGAAAATTAGATGAGGCTAGAAGCTATTTTGACTTAGATACAAACCCATATTTCAGCTTTGTATTAAAGAATATAAAAACATACAAATATAGAGACAACCGATTTATTTTTAGATTGGATGTAAATTAACTCCAGGAAAGGGAGCAAATATTTTTGGAGCTTGGGGTTAAAGGTGAGCAATTTCCCTTTCCTGTTTCACAATTATGTTCACCCTCGTTGGACCTGACGTCACTCGGATAAAGCTAATTTCGGAACATGATTATTGACAGAATAGAATGGTGACATTTTTGAATATATCAGGCTTTCACTTCTGTGGCCAGAAACAAGATTCAAAACACATTTCATGCTCCCATCTGTAAATGTGCTGAAATACTTGTTGAGAGCGGTTTTCTAGTTCCAGTTAGTAATCATTTACTGCTCATTTGGCTGTAGAATTAAGGTCAGTTGTCCAAGTTGTGAAAGTTACCTGCACATATGACCTAAGTAGGAATACATGCGCATGCGCAGTTTGAATTTGGTCAGTGTCACGAGGCGATTACAAGAAGTGTCACAGCAATGATAAAGTTATAATTAAGCGGTGTTTGTGGCTAGAGTTGTAGCGAAAGTGAATATTTGTTACTGAATGAAATGTTTTATTGTATTTAAACTATGTTTGGAGAGATACTAACGATACACACGTAGAATGGGGTGTAGTGTGTGATAGTATCCACATATCCATGCGTAAATCTGTAAAAAACAAAAAAAAAATTTTCAAGTAAACATTACTTTTCTATCAGTTAGAGTAGTCGTAATCAATTTGGAATTAAACCAAACAAACGTTTTCTAAAAATCTAGTGATATTATATTAGAAAATAAAAGTGTATATAAAATACATATTTTAACAGTGACCTACCAATATTTAACAAAATTGTTTTTACGAGTTTTAAAAAATAATTTATTTAAAATTATATAGCACTAACAATGACCGAACCTAAATTAGAATTTGCAATCTTGGTGGTTTAGTTTAGTTCGAAGAATACAAAATATATTTGGGAACTAAACCTCATAGAGGCAAATTCATCTATATTCTTCTATATTAATAAAATTAAACGTTTCGTGTGTCTGTCATGAGATTTGCGAAATACTTACGTCACGTAGAGGTATGAAATTCAATCATTAAGTAATCCGTATACAAGAACATGTTCACCTAAAATCAAGAATTTTAAAATTATAATTGTCTGTGATTATGGGGAATTGTTACAAAGGAGACGAGGCTATTTGAGTATTGTTACATACAGGCCACCCTTACATACAGGCCACCCTTATTAGACCACTTTAGGGACCCAGGTTATTTTGCCCACACCACCACTGATAAGACTTTTTATAATAACTTGGCCTACTACCAATTTGGATGATACGTTTATTTACTAATTATACTAATGAGTTAGGGAAAAGTATGGTTTAATAAATAAGAAGAACACCCATATTCCCGTGGAAAAATGATGAAAACCATTGAAGATAAAACAACTCTCAGTTCACCCGACTGGAATCGAAATTTGAAAATTAAAAATTATGCTTTTATTCAGTGTTATGACAGAATTTTCATAAAAAATAAAAACACGAAATAACAGTCTCACAAAGATGATTTTAACTATAGAGGAACTAGCAATAATTTACCTGTTATATAAGATGGGCTCTCCTGGAGTTCTGTCTGGTGAAGTCATTAATTATATCATCAAAACTCATCATTGATATAGTGTCATGTCTTACTGACAATATTGCAAGCGGTGTGAGTCTCTCTTGTTACATACTACACCTAAGACAAGAAATAAGTGTTCAACAAAACACAATAAACAGATAATTCAAGTTTGCCTATTTTAACACTAACATAAACGCAACATTACGCATTTAAATCTACTTTAAGTAAATTACAGTATACAACGGATAACCACGAACCCGTAGCTGTAACATGGCTTTACTCTATGGTCGTGCAAATATTCACAGTAAACATAATTATGTTCAATCCGACATTAATTAATCACTCTCTTAATTTGACTCCTAAGTCCTAATTCCTACTAGTTAGAAAATAACAACCATCTTGGTTCGAGGGTTAGGTTGGTTATGGTCCTGTTACTATTGTCAAGGACAACACTTCCGTACTGCCTATATTATTTTTAGCTAAACCTCAGCTGTACAGAACAATAACCATGCTTGGTGAAGTAACCAAATTGATGTGAACCTGCTCTTCTGGTGATTCTACTAAACAGGGAGACTAAGATTCAAGTGCGATTGCAAAAATTTCCTATCCCAATTTTCTGCCCCCTCAGCTACCGCAGGACAAGCCAAATTGGGGATTCTTGAACGGCCATATAGTTCACACACTCGTAAAGGCGGCCCTGGTCAAATATAGTTTTAAACTTATTTAGCTTAGCAGTACAAGTAACGTTAATGTTTATTTCCACTTTACTTACCATAAGTGTTATTTCATTTATTGTGAAACTTCACTATCAAAAGATGTCAACGTTAAGGGCTAAGAGGTAAAATTTGGATTCTTCTTGGTCCAAAATTCCCCTCTACTCCTGCACAAACGATATCCAGTTTCTCACTAAAACATAACAAAGTCCTTTCTATATTGATCCAAATAAAATGCTTTTAAGGAAGGATAGCGCAAAACGATGTACAATCAGATTTAGTGATTTTAATTGAATTAAATTACAATTTTTTCCAAGACTTTATAAAAAGTGGTATTAGAGCCCTATTATGTTACAAATGACGAAACAATCTGAATTATTATGGTTTATTACTGTACTAGACTGCATTGAAGACAACATACAGTCTAACATGATCATATGTGAAATGTTACAATAATAACAACAATAGACGATTCATGTAGTTAATTTAATCAAATTGTTATTAAGAATAAAATACACTGACATATATTGTGTTTAAACATCACTAGTATATTTATGTTGGAAGAAATATATTTTAAACAAAATTACCAAAACCTCCAAAAATATCAAGTTGAAAAGATTGATGTCACTCTTTACCAAATAAAAAGATATACTATAATGTTTTTATGCATTAATCTTAGAATATAATGAATAATAATATATGATATATAAATATTTAAATAAGTAAATGTAATTATTCGGAAAGGTGAATCTAAATAATTGTAAAAGTTTTAATCTAACGCATAATACTGAACTCACCATTCAAACATCCAAGTAGACAATCAAGTAATCTGTATTTGCCTCTCATTTTGAGTAATATAATGAAAGATGAGGAAAAAACTATTAATATTTTCAAAGATCCTAAGAAATGTTGGTTTAAAAAAACCTTAACTCTTATAATTTTAGAAAAGCTGTAAAAAGGGAAGACAAGTTTGGGTGTCAATAATGATTCAGTGGACTTCTCGGAGAGGTTAATATATGATGAGTTACCAATCGACTTAAGGCCCCAACACAGACTTCATCTCTGAAGGTTTGTAGTCTGTACTACATATTACTGGTCCATAAGTAATTATACTCACGATTACCGGGTCAATATCCGTAATCACGTGAACGTTTCAACCAATGGGATAGTAAGAAACTCCGTCCAATCTAAAAATTGGAAAGAAACTAGGTTTCAACAAGGTGCAAGCGTCAGCAGTCAGATGATCAAAGTATAATAATAATAATTATTATTCTTAGAACAGTGTCTTACTATCAGTTTTGATTATATTGACTTACGCTACTGTGTAATGTTAGAGTGATTATGAGAGGAAATGGAGGACCTACCGTTTAACTTAAAAGCCGAACCATTGCGGATGCCTGGAATTCCTCACATCCACAAGTTGTGAATATTACACATCTTGTCAGAGGTGGAGGAAGGGTTTTGCGATCAGATTAATCTGTGCCGTGACCAAGGATCGAACCTTGGACCTCCAGCCCAGAAGTAAGACACCTTTCCCCAAGACCACCAGGTCACCCATTATAATATAAGAACTAATGAAACCGAAAAACCATTTGACGAGAGATCTTTCAGTACATACTAGGATGTAGGTTAAGTACAATCAACAGAAACATATCTATAATTCCATTTTAATTTTTAAACTTAAAATAAATAATTGTTTTAAATAGCTTGAAAATTCAAAATGGATTACGAATATTTTGGATGAAAACAAACAAGACATATTAATATTTGTAATAATAGAGGTGTTGAATCTAAAAACGTAATTCCAATATTTCTGAAAACTTAGTATTTCTCAGATAATATTTTTCTAAAAGCAGTTCTTCCCGGGGTGTTTAGATTATTAAAAAAATATTTCTGAATTAGCTCCATGTGTAGCCATATTTTCATTTTGTATTTATTTCCATATCGACGAATCCTCTCACTACCATTCGTTTTTATATCAATGCGCATGTACAGATTAACTTGGCTGTGATTGGTAGTCCGTATAGACTAGTCTGTATAATGTTAAAATTGGGAAACCTCTAAGGAGTAAGGACTTAAGGATAATGACTCTGTGGCCAGAGATAGCTGATATTGTGGCATCGATTTCTTATGGACCACGAACTTACGGATACGGAGTCCATGTCGGGGACTTTAGTCGTTTTTTCAATGTAGGTTTTTTTTATTCTTTTAAATAAAGGAATTGAGAACAATCTCATATAGCTAATATTCAAATAATCTAGAATTATAATTAATACTATTTGATGTAGATAGAAAAAAATTGTAAATTCTTACAGATTTAATATACAAATCCTTATTAGAATTCATGGTTTAGTTTTCTCACAAAAATGAAATGAGCTAGATGATTTTAATTTTGAGGGGCCTGTATTAAAATTAATTCCAAGAACACCGGTAATTTGAGTTAAGATACTTTCGAATAAAGTAGAGCATATCGGGTTTTCTCATGAGGAAATTCAAAATTACTTATTAAGAAAATGTATTAATAAATATAAAAGAATTAGAGTTATCACTAAGTAAATTATAAAATTGGATTAAATGATGACTGCACTAAGCTTTAGTGCGTAGGCCTTTTAAAAAAGTTTGAGGAAGAAATTTTCTCAAATAAAACACCAAAGTGAGAAGTGACGAGGTAGGGATTCACTGTACAAACAACTACAATATATGATGGGAATATATTCTAAGATTATATTAAATGTCTACATTGTATTTTCGCGATCGATCTAGTTCGTGTCTGTCTCACTAAGTTTACGAAAGGGGGTACTCTTTAAAGTAGTATTACATTTATAAGTAGTCGTATAATAAACTTTCAACCAAGGTTACAATATTGTCTAGGATATATCTTACTAAATCCTGATTTTGGTAGGAAGAACACTATCAGATAATTACTAAAGCTACTGAAATATTTTTTATAAATTATTTGATTAAGTAATGGTGAGGAATCTTTAGCTTTTGATAGATTTTCATAAGACCGAATAAAAAAAAATTGTGAAATTCTATGAATGTTGGCAGCAGCGATATAACATTGAATTGTATTCTTCGTTCTTCCAATGAAAATCAGGTAATATGTCCACCTTAAAAGTTGTAATGGTATTTAATTAAATTTATTCAATTATAAATTATTGTCTCAGGGACGGTTAATTTGTATGGGTGAATAATGCCAAAATTATCAAGAGTATAATTCATTCTATACTAAATAAAAGTAACAAAATAACATTTTAATGTGTCTATAATCTCAAAAGTTTAGTCTAGTATATTTATTTCTACTTATAAATGCGTACCCTAGAACACCAGTTTGTTTTTGTGTAGTCATAGAACTTGGGAGCTACATCATGTGGCAAACACCAGCAATGCACTATAAACTCATGTACACCTACGTATATCTACACTTACAAACATCCACACACAAATTCACCATTACACATCATCTATATATTTCCACACACATATACATATACAAAAAAACATTAACACACACAATCATCACCACACACATTTACATACACACATATGTCTGAATGTGTGTAAGTATGTGTTTAAGTATGTGTGTGTATGCATGTATGCGTGTATGCATGTATGCATGTATGCATGTATGCATGTATGCATGTATGCATGTATGCATGTATGCATGTATGCATGTATGCATGTATGCATGTATGCATGTATGCATGTATG
>CABFWB010004631.1:43911-56143 GCA_902151455.1 Timema bartmani
AAAACAAATTATAGAGCTGTGTGGTAAGTTTCCCAGATTTATAGCTTGTTACAACGACCTTTGGAAGGTATTTCTTTAAATTGTCAATAGTTTTTTGAACCCTTGGACCAAACTTTCCCGTATGTTCTTACAAACACAAAAACACTTGCTGCAATAATTCACCAGATATCGTCATCGCGTATTGTGCCATTAATGAGTGTGTTACCTTGTTCATATCGCACCTTTTAACAAACATAGTTTTTGAATTTTTTATCGGCGAGAGTTCTGCCATAAGTTGACTTGTACTGGCAACCTGTCTGGTCTGTATTAATCACAATTTTTTGTCAAAATTTGGTATAATTTCCTTCGTCTGCAGTTGAAACTTCCTTGCAGCTTCTAGTGTTTCTTCCAAAGTCACAGATTCTCTGTTACTCACATATCGCGTGATATTCCTCTGCCGAATTCTGTGCCATTGTTTGAATTTTTTAACCCATGAAAGTGATGCTTTAAGATAAAGTCCTTCGATTGAAATTGGCCTGCAGCAGCTAAAGCCCACTACTGTAAGTTCCTTGTTGTTACCTGAAAAGTAAAATCAAAGTTTCATTTCATTACCATAATTTGTTCTTAAAATACTGTTGTTAAAGATTAAAAAAATTAGATGTAAAATGATAAAAAGTACTTACTTGTTGATAATTTTTGCGATCATCAACGAAGCGGTCATTGGTCCATGAGTCAATTATTAACTATTTATCGATCATTGTTCCTCCAGTTTGCTAATCTCACTACTTTCATTTTTACCTCCGATGGAACGAATCCTTCTTTTGCCTTCTTTTAGGCTGGCTCATAATCCTCATCGTCGGAAAAATCTCCTTCAACTTCACGAAATAGACCTTCTTCATCTACTTCGTTGAAATCAATGAGGTCTTCGTAAGTTAGGTATCTTTACTCTTAACATTTCGAAGGTAGACTGATATAGTTCTTCTCAAATCGCCATTGCATCTGCAGAAATTGTTGCTGATAATTCTGTATCAATAGGTCCACTTCTTGAAGAAGACTATCACAGTACATTAACGCATCTCTTAACTAAAGTTTTGCAACTGTGTTATGCATTGCAACTTCATGCCATTCATCATTCGCAGTAGTAGGAGAACCGGGAGTCACCTTCATTTTTTCAGTAAAAATGTAAATTTTGTGTTTTTCAAAATTTGGAACTGTAGCGTTTATTGATATAACGCTACAAGAAGTAATTAAATCGACGACTAGACACTGGTGAAATAAAACAAGAGTGGACTAAGCGGGCCTCCGCACTACGTTCCACTATAAACTTTGTGCTTAGACTAACTGAATGTAGCTCGTAGTGCGAGTCGTCGCAATGCATGGTGGGAAAAAGGTGTGACGTATAGTGCCCGAGATGTTAGTGTGCTATAGAAACTTTTGTTCTGGATCTTTCTTTATGCTTCTCAACTATTCTTCTACCTTCTCGCATGTCCCATCCCTCTTTTCTTGTGTTGTGATTTTCCTTTGTTTTGGTGTACCCCTTCTATCCCCACCTGAGCTAGAATACTAACATATATATTGATGTAGAATGCATGGATCTTTACTCTTGTCTAGACTTCCTCCAGAAACACTTATTGGTGTTCAGGATGATCAAATGTACAAAATTCCCTTTCGGCAAATGTATTTTAAAATTCACTTTCGGTTAACATTTTAATAATTTACTGAACAAGTATTTATATTTAAATGGGTTATAGAATATTGGTTGTTGTGTTTTGTAGACACGAAGTCCCCTTCTGTGTTTTTGTATAGTAATATTATTCTGAGATAATAGAGACGCCATGTTTTTCACTACTGGTCAAATTTATAGACTGTTCGGCATGAGAAGCTGAATTCGACTTAGAATATTATTTTGATAAATAATGGCTTTCGTATTATGTAGACTTAAAGTCCCCTTCTGGGTTTTTGTAAATATTAATATTTTCACATATTATGGAAAGACCATCCTTTGTATTGGAGATTTAACCTTATAGTCTGTCCGGCTAGGAAGCTATAATTTAATCTTGTAAATATTTTGGTAAATTTCAACACTCAATCTTTTCTGTAAGTTGTTGGACAAGAAAAGGAAAATTTATGGCTGGGTTAAAGCTAACGTTTAAAATCGCCACTTGGCTGTTATTGGTTAAGAACCTTCAGTCCACTGTTGGAATTAGTGGTTTTTTAAAGGGTTATAATAATCCAAAGTTATATTTTGTCATTATATGACTAGATCGATCGATGTTTGGGACGATTATTGAGACTTCAAATTATTGTTATTGCTATACTAAAATTTTAGATATACAAATATATATATTCCTTGCTTTTGTACCATATTTAAAAACCTACATGTTATATCAATAAAATGACTTATCCAGTTTACTTTTTTTATGTTTGTCACATACTTACCTTTTTCCCTATTGATAGGAAAGTTTTATAATATTTAATATAGTAAATATTTGTAGAGTGGGTTCGGGGAAGCGGAACACAAATAGATCTGAGTACGGTCCATTTGTTTTGTGATGGTCCTATTAGCTCCTCTGCAATTATTCTTTTTTGAATTTTTTTGAAATGGTTATCATTTTTGTTGTGCACCCGCCTTGATTCATCGTTGAATTAAGGGGGTTTTTACAGAACATAAAATATTTATTCCTGCTACATTAGCAAGCTCTCACCACTACACAAGTTAACAGCCAAATGATGCCTGTTCTATCGCAAAGGCCGTATAAGAATTGAACCCAGGTCCAAGCCTTGATTTTTCAAACCTTTGTCTGCAGGTCAAAGCGTGTCGTCTGAAGGTTGAAGCATGCACAAAAGTTCCGGACTCCTTACTTGATTGCAGGTATAAGGGATTTAGCAAATCACGACAGGCATTTATTTTCAGGAAAACTTTATGCGTTTGATCGTTTACTTGTCGATGGTTATAAATATAATATTTGTTGTAGTAATTAAAATTAGTAAATAGCTAAATAACATTGGAAATTCAATCAAAGTTCATGCAAATACACGTATTTTTTTATTACATTACCTTTGAATTGTAATACATATGAAAGAACATGACCAGTGTTGAAAAAAAAAGATGATTTGGACTCGGTCCAGTGGTCCTGAGATTACGGACCTGGAACGATAACCACTCGACCCCCGCAATCTTGTGCTTTTGGTCGCAACGCACCGGTACATATTCGACGCGTAAAACTTATCTTGCGATTTTCTCGAAAACGCCTGAGTAGTACGTTTTACTACTTGCACATTATGTTGTCCTAATAGACTACTAAAATAGTACAATGTTTAAAGATAATCGGTGATCCGAATGTCGTGGCCTCCCCTTGTTAACTGCAATCCCATTTCTCAGTTTTGTATTAATGAATGTAAACGAGGCATGAAATATATCCAGAGAAGAACCATTTGTTATAAGGTTGGATATAAATTAACTGCCAAAAAGGTAGCAAATATTTTTTAGCTAAGGGAGTGAGCAATTCCCTTTCCCTGTTCCACAATTCTGTTCGCCCTCAATAGAACAGACGTAGCCCAAATAAGGCTACATTCAGATCAAGATCTTTGATTGAAATGAACGTGAATTCTTTGAATATAGCAGGTTCTCACTTGTGTGGTAAGGCACATGTTGCAAGATACAGTTCACGTTCCCTTCTGGAAATGTGATGCAGAACTTGTTGAGATCGGTTTTTCTAGATCCAGCTAAAGAATCATTTACTGCTCATTTGGCTGTAGCATTAGGTGAGTTGTCCAAGCTTTGACAGTTACCTGCGATTGTATCCGATGTATCAATACTTGCGCATGCGCAGTTTCAGTTTGGTTTGTGTCACGAGGCGATGGCGAGGCGTATCACAGCATTGATTAAGTGATAAGTGATCAGTGTTTGTGGATAGAGCTGTAGCGACAGTGAACCTGTGTTAAAGAATATAATGGTTTAATATATTTAAAATATGTTTGAACATTAAAACTGAAGGTACTAAGAATCACGATCACAATATGTTGTAGTTTGTGATTGTATCCACAAATACCTGCGTATACGATCTAAACGATGCATACATCTGTGAAAACCAAAATAAAAATTTTCAAATATATATTGCCTTTCTAATATAAATAGTAGTCTAAAGTTGGAATTAAATAAACCTAGCATAACGAATTTTGTATTGATAACCAATTGTATTTTAGAACACAAATGTATCTAATTTACATATTATAACTAGGACGTACCAACTTTAAAAAAAAGCGTTTGTATTATTTTTGAACCATAATTCCTTGAAACTGATGTAGCTTTAACAAGGACCCAAACTGAACTAAGATTAATATTATCAGCGGTTAAGTTTAGTTCAAAAAATATCAAATATTTATATAATTTAAACTAACATACGTAAACTCAACTATATTCTTCTATATTAATAAAATATAAAGTTTTGTGTGTCTGTTATGAACATTAAGAGATACCTACGTCACGTAGAGGTCTAAAATGCAATCAATAGTAGATCCTATGCAAGAACATGTGTATCTTAAACAATGGATTTTAAAATTTGGGATTGAGTATGTTAAATTAAATAAAAGCTTGGTAGTAATTAGTATGTTTTAAATGCCTTAATTTAGAAAAAATATTCCTAAGGTACAGACAAATAATATACACAGACACTCAACTTCCTGGTTAAAAGGGTTGCGTTCCTTTTGGGAGCTCGAGTCCTTCACCACTAGTATCACTGCGGTTAGTCCTATCATCACTCAGAAGTGACACGAGCGAAGCCCAGTGTTGAAGGACTTAAGCTGCAAAAAGTAACGCAGAAAAACCCCCGTAAGTTTGAGAGTCTGTTTAATACTTGTCTGTGGCCTAGTTTAACCATGTAATCCATAGTGTTACTACCACGAAAAATTCGGAGTACTTCTGCTAGTATTAGATAAACTTTATAAATGAAAGTACATTTGATATAAACCTGTGTTTTATTTTGAACAATATTTTTATTTTGGTATAATTCCCCCTATAAATATATAGCTATCTACACATGAAAATTGTTTATAATAACAACAAATATGGTGAAACACTTTGTTTGACAGTATTTGGTTTAGCTTATGATTATGATTACTATTATTATTATTACTATTATTATTATTATTATAAATATTATTATAAATATTATTATTATTATTATTATTATTATTATTATTATTATTACTATTCCAACACTGCGCCTTACTACCTGTTCAGTTTATACGCATGATGATTTTCATTTCTTCAAAATACAAAAGTTAACTTTAAATAAAGACCAATCAATCTGTTTTTAAAGAATTCAGGGTACTATGCATGTCAGACCATTCTAAATATCAAAATGTAACAAAAACCATTAAAGCATTTATCACAGATTTTTATTATTTGTCACATAAACATACAACTGAGTTGTATGTAAATCACAAAAATTGGACTTTTGGTGAACTGAGGGATTATCTTCGATGAAATACAAGGGTCATTTGAACTAGGTCGCTCATCGGATGTTTATATTCGATGTGGAAAAATGTGTTTATACAAATTTTTCTATTTGTTTATTTCTGACATATCTTAATATAACCAGTAACCGTTCAATCGTCTGAGATGATGGGGAATTGTTACAAAGGAGAAGAAACCATTTGAGTATTCTTACAAACAGCTCGCCCTTATTAGATAACGTTATTTGGTGACCCAAGTTATTTGGCCCACACCACCACGGAGAGACTTTTATAGTACCTTGGCCTACTACAAATTTGGATGATATGTTTATTTACTAATTATACTAATGATTAGGGAGAAGTGTGGTTTAATAAATAAGAAGAGCACCCATACTTCCGTGGTGAGAATTAGGAAGATCATCGAAGATATAAAAACTCTCATTACACCCAAATATAAATGAAACTTGAAAATTTAATTTATGTTTTTATCCAGTGTTATGACAGTATTTTGTACATATATAAATGTTTTTATAAGGAAGAAAAATATAAATTAACAATTTAACAAAATTTATTTAATACTATAGAGAAACTAAAAATAATTTACCTGTTAATTAAGATGGGCTCTCCTGGAGTTCTGTCTGGTGAAGTCATTAATTATATCATCAAAATTCATCTTTGATATAGTGTCATGTTTTACTGAGAAGATTGCAAGTGGTGTGAGTCTCTCTTGTGACATACTACACCTACGATAAGGCTTAAATGTCCAAAAAAGCACAAAACACAATGAATAGATAATTCAAGTGTGGCACTTTTAATTCTAACACAAACGCATCAGTACGCATTTAAAGCTACTTTAAGTAAATGACAATTTATAACGGATAATCACGAACCCATAATTGTATATGGCTTTACTCAATGCTAATGAAAATACGCACAATACACAAAATGAGGTTTAATCCAACACTACTTAGTCCCTATGTCTCCTATTTGGCTCCTAAATTCTTATTCCTCCTAGTTAAAACAATAACCGTTTTGGTCCGAAGGTTAGGTGGGGTAAAGTCCCGTTACTATTGTCAAGGACAACACTTCCGTACTGCCTATATTATTTGTAGCTAAACCTCATCTGTACAAAACGATAAACATGCTGGGTGAAGTAAACCAAAATAATGTGAACCTGCCCTTCTGGTGATTCTACTAAACGAGAGCGATTGCAAAAATTTAATATCCCTAGTTTTTTCCCTCTGCCCCCTCAGCTAGCACAGGGCCACCTAAATATGGGGGCCTTGTATGGCCAAACCGTTTATAAACTTTTAAAGGGGGTCCTGGTAAATTATAGTTTCAAATTATTTAGTGTAGCAGTACAAGTAAAGTTAATGTTTACTTCCACTTTACTTACCATAATCAAAATATGTCAACTTGAAGGGTTAGGAGGTAAAATTTGGATTCTTCTTTGTCCAAACTTCCCATCTACTTCTGCACAGACGAAATCCAGTTTCTCACTAAAACATGCCAAAGTCCTTTCTATATTGATCCAAATAGGTCACTTTTAAGGAAGGATAGTGCAAAACGACATACAACCAGATTTAGAGGATTAAATTGAATCAAACTAATTTTTTTTTTAAAGATTTTAAAGAGGGGTATTAGAACCCTATTGTGTTACTAATGAAAATACAATCCGAGTGATTATGGTTTATTACCATACGAGACTTCATTGACGACAAACTAGAGGGTAACAACACTCTAAGTGAATATATCACAATAATAACTAGAGTAGACGAGTCATGTAGTTAACTTTATCAAACTGTTACATAGAATAAGAGACACTCACATATATTGTGTTTAAAACTCACTAGGATATTTATATAGGAAAAAAATGAATTTTTAACAAATCTAACAAAACCTCCAAAAAGATCAAGTTGAAAATATTGATGTCCCTCTTGGCCAAATAAAAAGATATACTATAATGTTTTTATGCATTATTTTAAGAATATAATGGAGAATAATATATGATATGTAATTAATTTAATAAATAAAATTTATTTATTGAAAAAGTCAACCCTAATGATTATAAAAGTTTTAAATCTCACGCGTGATACTGAACTCACTGTTAAAACATCCAAGTAGAAGAGTAAGTCATCTCTAGTCGACTATAATTTTGAGTGGAAAAATGAACGATGCGGAAAAAACTATTAATATACGCAAAGTTTTTAAAATATGTTGGTTAAAAAAATCGTTATCTCTTATAATTTTTGAAAAGCTAAAAAAAGGGAAGACACGTTTGGGTGTCAACAATGATTCAGTGAACTTCTCGGAGAGGTTAATATATGATGTGTTACCAATCGTATTAAGGCCTCGACACAGACTTCATTTCTTTAGGTCCGTAGTCCGTAGTCCATATTTCTGGTCTATAAGTAATTATACTCACGATTACCGGGTCAATATTCGTAATCACGTGAACGTTTCAACCATTGGGATAGTAAGAGACTTCGTCCAATCAAAAAATTTGAGAGAAAATCCTTTATAACAAGGAACGAGCGTCAGCATTCAGCTGATCATAATATAATAATGATTACTATTATTATTAATAATAATTTTAGCACCGCGTCTTACAATCCGTTTGGGTTATACACACATACGCTAATGAGTAATAGTAGGGTGGGGGTGAGATGAAATGGATGACCTACAGTTTAACATGGAATACGAACCAAGGTGGAGGCATGTCATTCCTCATATCCAAAATATGTGATTAATACACATATTGTTAGAGGTGAAAGAAGTGTTTGGCAATCAGATAAATCTGTAACGGGACCAAGAATTGAGCCTTGGACCATCAGCACAGAAGTCGGACATCTTATCCCTATAGCTCAAGGTCACCCATCATAATATAAGAACTAAATAAACCAAAAACCAATTTGTTGAGAAACCTTGTATCTGTTAATCTCAGACCATTGTATTTCTACACTTTCAAGAGAAGTCATGTCTTAGACTACTATTATTCTACACTTTCAAGAGAAGTCATGTCTTAGACCAGTATTATTATTCACCTTCAAGAGAAGCCATGTCTTAGACTACTATTATTCTACACTTTCAAGAGAAGTCATGTCTTAGACTACTATGATTATAAACTTTCAAGAGAAGTCATGTCTTTGACTTTATTTATCCCTCGCCGTCTGGAGAATTCCTGTCCTGGCCTTGGACAATCTACAGGATGCTGACGTAATTTTTGTGTCGAAGTTAATTTAATAAAATTGAGCTATGGCCAATTCTATTTTGAATTAATGTAAATGTAATTTTTTGGAATAAGCCAGAATAAGCGTAAATTATTTACTTTTTTTTATATATATCAGTCTGAATTTAATTATGAGTCAGAATTCGTTTTGCCGACACTTGGGCGCTAGTGTTACTGAAGACAATTAGATTGCCACAATTATTAACTTGTTTTGTTAAAAGTATTTAATTTATTTTGTCAAAATTTTGATCACCGAGTAAATTTAAATTCCTCCCTTTTTATTATGTTTTCATATTTAATTGTTGTTTGAATTAACGTAAAGTTAGCCGATTGTTTGATTTACACTAAATATTTCTCCAAATTATTTAATTGAAATAACTGGTGGTTTATCTAACCATTTTTAATGTACCAATTTTTTTCTTCTTTTATTTAATAGTCCCACGGGAGTTTTACTTAATGCCGGAAAGCCAAACTCTCTTGTGTATATGAATATCTGTGCGATGTTAAAAGTAATTGTACCTGCGTCTGAATTCAATGTGATGAAGCAGACAATTTGGAAACCATTTCAAAGAAGCCTATCAGGCTCTTTTTGGTATTTAATTAAATATCAGTCTAGATATTTATAATGATTTGGTTTGTTTAATAGTCAAATTGTGTTGTCAATATTTATTGTTGTGAAGCTGACAGTGTAGTTTGGTCGAGATTTTGTCTCCTCAAGACGGACCAATTTGGCTTACATTTACGTTTAATGTAGAAACATTCACATGATTACATTGATATATTTCCAACATACTTCCGATGGATTTTTGAGGCCATGTAATTTATTGTTTCTGTTGTTATTATGAATAAACATTCGTATTGTATGTCTAATTGTAGCTAATGTTTTGCTTTCTTGGTCATTTAACTTACCTTCCACCTTCCTTTTATTCTAGTGAGGCCGTAGCTAAGAGGTAGTAGAGAGGGTGGTAACATAACTTTTAACTTAAAATAAATAATTGTTTCCAATAGCCTGAAATTGGAAAACGTATTACGTGTTTTTTGGATGAAAACAAAAGAGGAAATTTATATTTTTAATAAAAGGGGCGGTGAACTTACAAAAGCAATTCCAATATTTCCGAGCACTTGGAATTTCTTAGAAAATATTTTCTTAAAAGCAGCTCTTTCCGGTGCATTGGATTATTAAATAAATATTTCTGAAACAGATCCTTGTGTAGCCATATTTTCATTTTGTATTTATTTCCATATCAACGAATCCTCTCATTCCTATTCGTTTTATATCAATGCGCATGCACATATTAACTCGGCTGTGATTGGTATCCCGTAGAATGTTAAAATTGGGCAACGTCTACGGAGTAAGAACCTATGGCTAAGGATTCTATGGCCAGAGCAATCTGATATTTTGCCATCGCTTTCTTATGGACCATGAAACTATGGAAACGGAGCCTGTGTCAGGGCCTTTAGTCGTTTTTTCAATTTCGGTGGTTATTGTGTATAAAATAAAAACAATCTCATATAGCTAATATTCAAATAATCTAAAATTATAGTGAATGCAATTTTCTTTAGATAGATAAATACTTTTAAATTCTTACAGAATTAATATACAAATTCTTATTAGACCTTACGGATTAGTTTTCTCACAAAAAAAAAATTAACTATATGATTTAAAGTTTGAGAGGCTTGTATTAAAATTAATACCTAGAAAACTGGTAGTTTGTGTTATGATACTTTCGAATAAATTATAGCTTATCGTATTTGCTCATCAGGAAATTCGGAATCACTTATTAAGAAAATTTATTAATCTTTTATAAATAATGACAGTAACCACTCAGAAAATTATATAATTGGATTAATTGTTGACTGCGCTAAACTTTAGTGCCTAGGCCTTTTAAGAGAGTGAAGGGAACAAACTTTCTCAATTGAAACACTAAAGTGAGTAGTGACAAAGTACGGCGTCACTGTACAAAAAACTACAATAAATGAAAGGAGACTAATTATTCTGAGATTATATTAAATGTCTACACTCTATATACGCGACCGATCTAGTTCGTGTCTGTCCCACTAAGGTTACGAAAGAGGGTATTGTTGAAAGTAGAATTATGTTTATAAGTAGTCGTATAATAAACTGTCAACCAGAGTTACAAAATTATTTAGGGTATATCTTACTAAATCCTGATTTTGGTATGAAGAGCACTATTTGATCAAGAAATATTTAAGAAGCTGTAAGTTTATCTAGATTTTATTAAGACCGATAAAATAACTAAATATTATTATAAAATGCTAGAATGTTGGCACCAAAGATATAACATTGAATTATATTCATCCTTTTTCCAACAAAATCCAGGAAATATGTCCTCCTTAAATGGTGTATGGAAATTAGTTCAATATATTGAATTATAAATTATTGTCTCAGAGACGTTTAATTTGTATGGGAGACTAATCCCAAAATTATCGAGAGTATCATTCCTTCTACACTAAATTTAAAGTAACAAAATAACATTTCAATGTGTCTATAATCTCAAAAGATTCGTGTAAAATACTATCTCTAATTATAAATGCGTTCTTTTACTTATGTAATTATAGAAATGGTAAGCTGCATCATATGACAAACAGCAATGCACAATAAACTCATACACACATAAGTACATCTACACATACACACATCCAAAAACAAATTCACCAATATACATCATCTACTATATACACAATCTCATCTCCACCCACATACATACGTACTTACATACATTTGTACATACATACGTATATAAATACGTACATACATACGTACGTACGTGTGTAGAGAAGAGTGTGGGTGTAGATGTTTGTGTACATGTATATGATTGTGGGTATATATAGGTGATGTATAATGGTAAATTTTCATGTGGATGTATGTTAGTGTATTTGTACGTATGTGTGTATGAATTTAGAATGCATTGCTGTTGTTTGCCACATGTTGCAGCCTATCATGTTTATATGTGTATATATATATATATAATTGTGTTTGTATTTATTTGTTTGTATGTATGTGTGTCTAGATATTTGTGTATATATGTATGTGTGTTATGGGTTTATATATGTATGTACATATGTACACAAGTACGTATTTATATATATATATATATATATATATCTGTATGTGTCTGTATGTATGTAACTATATATGTATATACTTATTTATATGTGTATGTATTTATGAATGCATTAATGTATATTGCAAGTTAGTTTTCATTGTATTATTGTTCTATTGCATAAATGTGCCTTGCCCTGTATTGATTGGTGTACTCACTTTTGTCGTAGTTGGAGGCTTAGAATAGTTCGCCAAGACTCCGGTAGACTCTTGCAGATTACTTCTTTTGACCAGACAGTTGTGTCTAACCCGTTGGTGAGACAGTTAGGAGCGTAGTTTGTTGGGTTGGGATATATATGTTGGGAAAGGAAGGACGGAGAGCTCAGCGAGCAGGTGTGAAAGGACGTGAAGACAGTTTGGCGTAGTAGACCACGGTGAGCCGTTGTGTTAAATGGGAGGACAGCTTTGTGTAGGAGACCACGTTGAACCATTCGGTAAAATTG